>JACDJE010000107.1:2009467-2036415 GCA_016647715.1 Pavo muticus | reverse complement strand
TGACCACCTGAGGCAAGCACTGAGTCAGCCATGGGAGCACAGGTGAAAGCAATTCACCTGTGTGCCTGGAAGGGGTGGAGCCAGGCTCCACCTCTCCTAGACCCCATTTAAGGGCTGACTTCCACTGAGGAAGGATCTCTTCCTGGAGATTGCTCCTTCTGGAGTCTTGCGAGCCTACAACACCGGTGAGCACCTTTCCTCTGTTTGACTATTCTTACTAGCCTGACTTCTCTATATACTGGTTAACTTTACAACCTGTTAACCTTACGACCTGTTAACCTTACAATGAACCAACAGATACAGATGTTTTTAAGAATCTCAGTAGCCCATTCATGAAACTGCATAATTGAGGGCTAATAACAGAGTTTAACTTGGGACTATTTCAAATAGAAGCTTTTTTCCAAAGACCCAGAAAGCAGAACAAACCTAGAGAAAAGAAAATCTGAGATTGTATATTTTATCGATCATCTTTTTGAGTGGAAGCAGTATGACTTGTGACTGCAGTGTGACTTTATGAGTGTTGGAATGTTAACAGAAACTCTTCAGCCCCAAAATGAACCAACAGGAAGATAACCAAGTATCCAGTAGCTTGAGCCTTGCATTCTTCAAACACATCGCCAGTACTCAAGAAAGTTAACATGATTTGGATGGGCACTTGTCAAGTCTTGTAATCTCTACGTGTTGGGTGGCAGCTCAGTTTCTTTCATCAGATTCACAGGCCTCTGAATATTTACATGCATGTTCATTCCCAGCTGATGGAACAGAGCCCCACACTCATGGTGGCCAGTTCACCTGACACAGTAGCCTATCTCACAAAATGGAATGCCTCCAGTAAGAAGAAAAATAATGAAAGTAAACTTGAAGAGTTAGATCAACTGTAAGCTTATACTGAACTGGTCAGCTGGGAGGAGTGCATTGCCCATGAAACACAGGTATTCAGAAGGTTTTCTTTTGTCTCTCATTCATTCCTTCCCACATTTACATCTTTGAATGTTTCATTCCAGTTTTAGATATCCCAAGCTATTTCTCCAATGCTTCCGGAGCTTAATCCAGCTTAGAGATATCTCTGTCATGTCTGTACCATGTTTCAGTATGAAAAGAACTGGTGACAGTAGGGCTTCTTCACTTTCCCAGGAGCATAGAAAAAACTTAGGATGCTCTTAGGAATCCTTTTAGGAAAACCATCCTCAAATGCTCATGTGAAATCATGAGTATTGCTCACAAGTATGCCATTTTGTTTATCTTCACCTTTTCTTCCATACTCTTCAATGAACTACTAGATGTTTATCAAGCACAAGAGGAAGAATCATTAGAATTATATGTATGCAAAAATACGGATGAATGAAATAGAGAAGTTAACACAAAGCAGATACAGTGCATAGATCTAAAAAAATCTCACTGCTGAACTGCAACAGAGATGAATAAAGATAAAGCTTTAGACAGTATTTAGCTATGGATAAATAATGCAATAATCACGTGCATATGAGTTTGAAGAAGAGAGAAAGAGAATATTATCCCTTCATGTTCTGTTCACTGGAAGCCTTAGGTTAAATATAATTTCAAAGTATTTCTTGGCTGAATCTAGTATTCCACTCTTCTGAGGAAAGTTGTTGGATCCCACTTAAAAGACTGATAATCCTGCGAAGAAGATGACCACATTACCACAAGTGACTAAGAAGCCCTCTATCAGTTATTAGACAACATTCACCAGCAGGCCTGGCATGCTCTAAAATAATTTAACGTTATCTTATGGTAATCACAGGACATGTTACTGTTTAAATCACACACTAAACATGAGAGGTCAGTTCCCAGTAAGAAAAATTACTTGGGTGTGTACTCTAAAAGCCTCACTCACCACAGCAAGAGGTTTCATGATCTGTCCATTACATGTTGACGTTGTGCCTGGAGTTAGACTATGACAAAGAAAGACTTGTTCAGGTTGAAAACAAAGAGGGAAGGATAGGGTAGAATTCGGTCTGCATCCATACTAGAGTGTTCATTTCTTCTCTCACGGTGAAAAGAAAGCCACTTCACTGGGCACGAAACATTTTTTTTCAGTATGAAAAGCTTCATCTGTGAGAGCTGAGTGTAGAATGAATGAAGCAAAGGGACAAACCTACAAAACCACAGAAGGTAAGCAGCAGCTGCAGCTATATCCTGCTTATAAGTGAAAGTGGACAGAGTTAGTGGACTAACTATTGCAATTGGTCTCAAAGCCTTTTTCAGTCTGAGGGGTCATGAACCCTCATAATGTACCTTTCACAAGGCATGCTGGTGGGAAGCCTGTAACAGTTCCTAGCAGTAGACAGGACAGTGCCCAAGAGCATGGTGCTAGTGGGCATTGCATAGCATGGTGTAAGCAAGGAACTGCTCAAGAGGCAGAAAATATAACTCCACTGTGTCCTACAAACAGGCATGCAGGATCCACAAGTGGTGGCAACTGCCTCTGAAACTTGCAGCTGTCCCCAAATTACAAATCTGAGGATAAAAACACTTACATAACAATTGAGAAAGCAACAGTAAGATCAGCTATTTTTTTCCTCTATCGGGGGTCAGGACAGTTCCCTCAGAGGTAGGACCTCCAACTCTAGATTTCACCAGCCCTCACTCCCCTGAACATTAAGGCCCTCTTAGCATCAGAAGGCCTGAAAGGTACCCTTGCTTGTTCTTTGTACCTCTTCCTCCCAGGTGGCTGGAAGGCAGCAACTCTGGGTTCCCATTTCCTCAGGCAGGAACCCATCCACATCTGCAGCCTGATCTCTTGCCACTACTTTCAGAACAGCCTCTTACTTTTCAGTACCTCCCATTAACTCCATCCCTACACTGTCTTCCCCTAAAAATCTGTTATAAACCATGCGATTTAACCTATCAAAAAACTACTTTAGGGGAAATTTTATCTACATTTTCCGAGTCTACTCTTGTTCCCCTCTGCAAAGAGGCAAGCAGTTCAGAGGGACCAGCACTGCACATCTGCCCTCTGAGAAGGCACTGCCCACATTTCATAAGCAAGCTGGCTTAAGACTTGCCCATTGCGTAGTTGTCACAGCCTCTTGAGATCTTCTGCTTCTGTTCTTCCAGGAGAAGAGGAATCAATCCCCACACTCCAGACTTAGGAGATTAAGTCTTCAGACCATTGCGTTGTATCATTGAAAATATCATCTTTCCAGCTGTGTCACTCATCACACTAAAGTATTGCTGCTTTGAGTTCCAGAAAGCCCTCTGTGATCCTCCCTCAGCACACTCTGTGCTCTGGTGCTCTGCAACCACCAGATAGTACTGATGTCCCCTAATGAAAACAAGCCTTTCCTTTTCCTGGCTGTGAGGCAGACTCCGTGACTCAGCAGAAGCTACTGCATGAATAAACATGATGGGCCAGATTCTCCTTGACACGAGCAGCCTTTTCACACCCTTCTGACAATGCCAAAGAGCATTAATGAGATTGCAAGTGTGCATTATGCCCACGTTAAGGTCTCATTGCAATGCCAGAAATGTGTGAGGAAGCCTCAGAATAAATGAAATCAGGCCCAGTAAGAACAGAAATGCTACAATGGGATTTCTGTGGGAACTTTCCCAAAAGTCATCTCCCACTGAAACTGTACTCTAGGCTGGTGCTCATTCTGCTGGACACATGTGGCTCCCAGATCTCTTCAGTTCATCAGCCTCAGAACATATGTGATGGCGTCTCTGTACGGTGGAAAAAAAAAAGAAATGAAAAGGTGGCTCTGCTTCCAACTCCACAAAGGATATGAGCAGGCTGTGTATGCTTCTGCAATCCTTGTCAGTCAGTAAAATTAGATCCTTACAGCCCTCTCACTTGAAGACATGTAGCTAGCTATACATCAGGCAGTACAGGGCTGCATTTGAGGCATGAGTGCAGCAGCAGAATGGTAAGAAGAATGTCAGATTGGTTTTGTCATTGCCAGGATCTTTCTGATGGCCAGTAATCTCAAAGGGCAGTGAACAGACTGCAAGGACTGTGTGGATATGCAACTAATAATTTCAGAAGAGTTTATTCTAATATATAACTATATTTTTCCTTTCTATTGTGACTTTTGTGTGAATTCTAAATAAAATACAGCAACAAAATATCTGCATTTGTAATTATTTTAAGAGATATAACTATGGCTTGTATTTCTTGCTTGCATTTATTTGAGTTTTAAGATGAAAGCAAATAGTTCAAGGTTATCCTGAAAAGAATCTTTTTGTTAACTCTACCTATGAGGAAAGTTCTGTTACTTCTCTGTAAGCCTTTATAATAAGGTTTCATACCATTATCAGTGCACTATAATAAACTGATTATTTGGAAAGTCCAAGAGACGCAGTTTTCCAGAGATGGCTAGTACCACCTATAGTGCAAAACAGTACCTTCTAAATGTTGAAGATTACACTCAAGTCTTCTACAGCGCTACTGCTATTCCATGCAAATTCCTTTGCTAAATTTATATTAGAAACATTTGCAGCGATCTTTTTAACCTCCATCTGTGTGTCCCTGATGAGAGGGAAGCTGACTGAAAATTTAAAGAAACCAATTAATGCAACTATGAAATTAAAACTGAGGACCCCCTCAAAGATGTAGTTGCCACTTTAGACATTACTGACTCTTATTTTAAATTAAAAGTCAAGAGTTTTAAAGGAAAGAAAAAAAAAACAAGGAAAAGCCTCCTGAAAGGGTTAAACTTTTCCCCTACAGCTTCCCTAAGCGGAACTGATATTCTTAGTCTGACTTAAGGATATGGAATAGAAAGGCTGCCAACATCTGTTGTGGTCAGGGACAGATAAAAGAGACTAATTCAGAGCTGGAAGAACCCATGTACAGCATTCTGTGTTGCATTACCCTCTTCATAAAAGCACGCAAAATAGCATTCGATAGTATGGAAGATCGAGGCTCACCTAAACTTCTTCACTATAGGGTCCTAGGAGTTCCACATGTATATAAGTTCCCTCATCATCACAGAAGCAGAAAAAACATAACATGAAACATTTAACTTCTAACTGCAGAACTCTGGGACTGCAAATATTTCAGGAACAGTGAGCTTATATTCTCACTACTATATAATAGTAATGAATGAAACGGAGAGAGGGGGTAGGTGATTTGAAAGTAATATCAATTTAGCTTGTTGACCATGAGAAAATTAGCACAGTACAAATTAGGATGTTAATTAACTTCGGAAGTGGATTAGCCCAAACTCCATGAATGCAGTCAGGGCAAGAGGGTCCATGGGGGCTTGAAGAGCTAATGTGATTCATGTTCACACCTCAATTCAGTTCTTAAATGTACTTCATGTAGACAAGTCTTCAAATTACAGTAATCAAAAATTATTTCCAAGGAAGCCAACTGTATTATGATGGTTTATAATAGGCATGTAGACAAAAACTGTGCTATAGACTAAAAACTACAAAACATTACATCCATTTACATTTACTTCTGCTAGAATCAGTCTCACTGTGGGGCAGGAACTTCCAATATCTGAAGTGGATTTTGAAAGACAGTCATTTTACTGCAGGCAAGAAACATTATACATGCAGGCAACTTCACTACATTATGAATGTGTCAAGTCTACATGTTCTTCTGGGGTGAGTTCTGTTGTCCATATTCCAAACAAACATTCAGTGAAGTCAGCAGGAATTCTGCCCAAGGAAGGGCTGCCAACCGCGTCTTTCATAGTGGAAGAAGAATTATACCTCACCTTTTTTATGCATCAGTAGCTAGGATGCAGGCATGGAATTAAAACTCCCCAGCAGTGGGCTCATAGTGTGTGCGGCTGTCAGGAGCAGGGAGCAACAGTGGCCACAGACACTGGGCCCATCTGCTGAGCTTCTGAAAGTAGAGCTAGAGAAATCCTGCCCTTATTTCTGCTCCAAGGAGGTGGTCTAATCCTTACTCCAATGGACAATTGAGCTTAGCAATATTTCTACCTCTAACACCTTAAAAGCATTTTCCTTAGCTTTCAGAAAACATGTAGAATGGTCTTGGCACACTGCATTACCAACTGAAATCTTACCAGTTCAGAGAAATTCCCCTTCAGTTACCACCATTCATTTTAAAATTTGCTTTGCACATTCTGGCTCTTAGCCTCCCTCAAAATTTCTTCACTTGGTATAATGAAAGAGAACCATATTATGAAGCACCGGCTTGTAAACGCAATGAATAATTAAGGATTCTCAACAAACACCAGTTTCTTCTCATAGATATATGATGTGGATGCCTCTTGCAAACCAGGTATAAACTTACAAGCTGGCTTTGTGAACTCATTCCTCCACTGCCAAACTGAAATCTGATTTTTCAGCTCAATAGCATGCTTATGTGTTAAATATACACTGAACTATTAAATCATGTTTATTGAGGTTTTATTACTGTTACAGATACACATTCTGCAACATTAAAAGCCAACAAATGTTTTAAATTATTGGTAAGTATTTATTTTGTCACATTGAATTTTTTGCAAATACATGTTTTGAATAACTGATCTTTACTTTAGATGCATTGAAATCAATTATTTAAAACATATTTGGAGTTTTAAACAACTATACCATGACTACCTCTTCCCTAATCTGTGCATATCAGAACGAAGGTAAACACTGCCACTTAAAAACATCTTGCTACATCTAAACAAATCATCTGATACAGTTCCTAGGTCTCACTGCATGTCTCTCAGTTGAGAAATTATATCCCAAGTAGAATAATAGCAGTCTGTGCAAGGTCTCATCCAATGCGATTTTGCCATGCAAAGTCTGCAAGCTTCTAGATCTGTATGGCTATGACTCCCTCTTTACAGGCAGTTCCCTGTAAAGAGACAGGGTTTCTGCAAGAAGTAGGAAGATTTAGTACGCCACACAAGTTCTTCATGTTCCATAGTCCAAAATAGACTTATCTGGAGCCAATTAAGAGTGTAATTTATACCAGACCCTTGCTGGAATGACTTGCACTCTTGCGGCTCTTCAGATGTATATCCAATAGGGAGCTGTCACTCTGCATGAGTTTTAATACAGAGATCCAAGTACAAAATCCAGTACCCGGAGACATCATGTGGCTTCGGAACTCTCCTTGAGAGACACTGGTCCAATAGCTCAGCATCCAGGTTACGCACAGCATGGAGTTCTCCTCTTATGACAGGTATAACATGGGTTATTTTCTTCTTTTTTGGATTTGACAGTCTTCTTCAACAAATGAAGAAGTTAATCAGTTTTTCAGCATAAGGAAGGTTTTTTGTTGTTTTTCTAAACCTTAGCTATTATTTCAGCAAGACAGGCCTAGGCTTCAGAGCACTGGCTACACTTACTGGAACAAATATAAAAGGAATAAACAATTTTCTTCTGAATCTGTATAGACCTCATACTCTTTTACAGGGTTTATAAGCATGAAATAAGTCTTAGAACAGGGCATGAGATCTACAGAATACAAGCACCTAGCCTGAACCACAGTTTGTACATAATTAAATACCTTGAGTCTGGAATCTCAATCTTAAGTGTTTTGTTCTCTTTACTACAGAGAGGTCACCTGTATGAAATCTGAAACAACAGACAACCAGATATAAATAACAGTGTACTCACCAAAAGTTGCTTGCGAATGCATTCTTTGCATTCACTGCTCACACAATGCAAACCATTTAAATACTGATCCATTCTGCAGCTGAAAAATAGGGAAACGAGAAATCACTTTTGATGCAAGCAACTGGCATGAAGCTATAGTACTCACTAAGGAATATTTACTGTATTTAGTGGAGCAGTGCTTCAGAAATCTTATATTAAAAGTATGCTTTTACTCTACCATGCAATGCTGTGAAGCTTCCAGTGAACCAGCTCCCATACATACCAGAACCAGCCCAGGCTAGGCAGCATAAAACTTAGCAGGTGACCTCTGAATAGAGGAAGGAAGAGACCCACCATAAGCAGATTTTAGTTAATTTTGTTGCAACTGCAGTGTCTGGACGTCCTTAAAGAAAAGATAGGATCAGCTTTACTATACTCATCTGTATGTACTCCTTAGAACATAACATGCCATATTATCGAACAGCAATTTTTTGCAGTCTTGCAACAATGATGCAAGACACACTATATGCCTATTTTCAGCAGGGGGACGAAGCATGTGGAGGCAAAGCCTTCTATCACATAGCAGCCAGCAAAGGAGCAAAGAGATGAACTTAGGCCTGCTACATCCCTGGTCATTACCCTGACTTCCAGGGACCATTTTCCTCAGACACAGGGAAGGAACTCCCCTGTACTTTGGGGCCAACAGTCCCTAAATTGCAAGGACTGCAGCTTGTGGGGGCAACAGAGCAGCAGGAACTGCTTCATTGTAATTAAAACAAGCAGATTTTCATTGATTAAACGAAGTGGATTACATGCTACTGCAACAAGGTAGGATCTTAGTCATTGCTTTTAACAGGCCCGTTGCTCCCTTCAGGGAAAGTATTAGAGATCTTTCCTGGTTATTTTTGCTAAAATAGCTGAAATTGTTACAGTGTCAGGCATGGTATGAGTATTTAAGGCTCTCCAGTTGCAAATACTCACTACAAGCAGCAGTCTCACCTGCTTTGATATTTGTCAGCGATAGGAAAGCACTTTTAAATCCTCACAGCAAAGGAAACACAGTAATGACCCTGAAGTCAGGAAAACGTAGTTACTGATTAGCAGCAGCCCAAGAAAATAAAAGGGCCTGCAGGAGAAAAAAAGCAGTCTGAGAACCTTGAGAACCTCTAAGACATCTGAAAGCCCGAAGAGTATTTTTGTTTGCTATCTGTGTAGGACGGTTTCCTCAAACACCTCAGTTCAGCCCCTTCCTCTCATGAGGAGGCCACGTCTCACTTGCCCACACAGGCCTCCTCCAGCACACCAGGCAAGCGAGGAATAACATCCCACCTCAGGACAGCAAAGCTGAAGAGCAAGGAGGATTTCTAGCATTTTCGGTCACTCCCTGCTATGCCCAAGCAGCCCCCTCAGTGGCATGTTGTGGCCCAACACCAGGCCACCATGGTCCAGCCTGAACCCAGCACAACCAGCTCCCTGCCAGCAGGACAGCCTTGCTGCACAGCAACACTCGAGCCCCAAAACACACACCGCATCTCTTCCTGGACCTTTTCATAAAAAAAAAAAAAACAGCAGCCACAGGGTGGAAAACATGCTTCTTGCTCCTACTCTTTCACAATCCTAGTGTTTTCATAATAGTCTGCCTCCAATAGCATCTCTGCTTTTGTACCAAGAAGCCTCAAAAGGCTCACAGTTAAAAATACTACTAATAATAAATTTATCTCAAAGAAGTCTTGCACAATCAGTAAATACAATTGCACTTCATAGACAGCTAGAACCATGTGCTGTTTCGAACAGGCATCGACAAGGCCTGCAAAGTGAAAGAGTACAAACTCCAGCAAGGCTAGGAATTAGAATATCTCAAAGTATGAAGAGTTCACCTCAGTTTTTCAACTAAGCATCTCAAGAAAAAAATAAAAGTGTTCCTATTCAAAACAGATTTAAGACAGTTTAGATATCTCTAACTCCCCTCTTTTATCACAATCTCAATTTTCCTTCATGGCGTAATATCCTCCCCTTCTGCAAAGAGGCTGTGATCCACAGACAGCACAGCAGGGAAGGTGGGAGGTCACATGCCCTGCTTTCCAGCCCCCTCTTTTAGACACTTTTACCACCTGATGAGAAACACAGCTAGGATGAATCTTCCAGGCTTAGTCCACTAAAAAAAAAAATGAGGCTGGATAATTCATGCCAGCTCAGTGACTGTCAGAATGGGACCAAAAGTCAATGAATCTTCCAATGTAGCATCAATTTTGTTTACTAAACAAAGCAGCACAGTCCTGTAGAAGGCCCAGAGGAAAAGCACAGCAAGCTCCTTGCAAGTTGTCTGCCAAAAAGCTACGCTATTGGAAGTACCTTCCCAATTATGGGCTGCTCACAGTCAAAGGGATGTTGGTACTTTGTTGACATAGATCTTTCATGAACAAAGACTGTGAAAGCAGTCAGGAGTTGTCAAATGATAGGGAAACGTGAACATTTCTCCATGGCAAAAGAAAAAGCCAGCAGCAGCAGCCTAAAAAGACAAGGGTTGATTTATGTTTACAGTGTTCAAATGCGAGAGCAAACTGGGCCACCCATTTAGAGCTGGATTCTATTCTGCTCCTTGATTGCGCAGCTATTTTTAACTTCTGTGTTTTTATAAAAAGTCTGGCTACAAACTTTGCTACATTTCCTCATACAAAGAGAATTCATAGACTTTCAGCAAGGCTGCTGTATTTTAGATTAGGTGGCAGTTTTATT
Source organism: Pavo muticus (assembly GCA_016647715.1). Taxonomy (NCBI): domain Eukaryota; kingdom Metazoa; phylum Chordata; class Aves; order Galliformes; family Phasianidae; genus Pavo; species Pavo muticus. The sequence continues at coordinate 2,026,149 of JACDJE010000107.1, read as the reverse complement.
TGAAAAGTGGCAAGGAAAATGTGACTTTTCTTACTTGGCAGATCTGTGCCCTGTGTGCATTCTATTATAATTTACTGATGCTGGTGATGAAATACATTCCCCTTGATTTCAGTCACTCAGTCCTGCAGATCTGGTGGAGCTCAGAGCAAGAACAGCAACCATGACTTCCCAGAACACATCTGCATGAAGTTTGAAGGGTTTTGTGTTTGCTAGTTTTTAATTTGGTTGTGACTTCTGTAGGTAGCAAGCACAGGTGGATGTCCCATACATCAGCCCAGCAGAGCTACTTCACATCTAGATGTACCATCCAAACCCAGTAGATACAGCACCTCCCAGGACTGTTACAAGCTCCACACGAACCCCTGAGCTCCCAGGAGGCATAATGCAGAGCAGTTGAGTGGGTTTGTATCAACCTGGCAGAGTATTGTGCACCATAACATACGGTGGTTGGGAATTAATACACAGTGATGTGGCTGTCATCAGCCTGGTATCCCTCAGAAGGGTAGGACTATGGTACATACTATGTAAGGCTGCAAGCAAATACAGTGCTGTTATTCAGGAAGTCACAGAGAAAGCTATGGCAACTTTAATGGTCTTCACTCTAATTTCCTTGAGTAACAGCAGAAATGGTTGCAACGAAGAATTCATGGCCCAGATTCTTCACCTTCAAAGCTACAAGATCTGGTTTCTACCAGGTGATTTTGAAAGTAATTATAATGCACTGAGTTGCTCTCTTCTCATTCCCTACCTCTAGGAGGCATGCCACTTATCTTCCCAAGGCTTTTCAGCCTGCAGACCTGAGAGCTAGAAATCTACTTTTGTTGATCCTTGGAAGCAGTGAAATTTCTTCTGATAAGTTCTTTACAACACCAGACAAAGTATCATTAGGAATATCAGTAACCATATATAGGAAAAAGTTGACTCACCCAACTAGTGAAAGGATCTTTAGCTACAGAACACCCCCTCCACAGAAAGCAACCTTCATTCAGGAAACACACTCCCTTTTGAGGCTAGCCCTTAAATGGGCCCAGGGAGGGGTGGATCCATGGTCCACCCCTTCTGGTCACCTGGGAAGCACAGGTGAATAGCTTGCACCTGTGCTTCCTGGACCAGCCACCCCCTTTACCAGGTGCTCAATCATCAGTTTAGGCTGTGGCATAACAGTTCCCTTACAACTTTTAAGGAAGAACTGTTCAACTAGCAGTAGGTACAACACTATGAGATTCACTGTCAAGTGAAATCTGTCAGATTCCTCCAATAGCAAGGGCTCTGAACAAAACTTGTGAGATTTATGACAAAAATCACCATAGCTGTCAGCAAGGGATATAAAAATACTGCTGAGGTTAAGCAAAAGCTGTACAAGAGATTGGTCTACAAAGCAAGCAAGGCTGTATTTTGGCTGTATCGAACAAAAGAATCACAGCATCACTAAGGTGGTAAAGATCACCAAGATCATCTAGTCCAACCGTCAATCAACTCATCACCACCATACCACTAAATCATGTCACACAGTGCAAAATCTACCCTTTTCTTCAAGACCTCCAGGGACAGTGACTCCACAACCTCCCTGGGCAGCCTGTTCCAATGCCTCACCACTCTTTTTGAGAATAAATTTTTCCTAATATCCAACTTGAACCTCCCCTAGTGCAAATTCCCTCTCTTCCTATCAGTAGTTACCTGGAAGAAGAGGCTAACCACATCATCCTTTCAGGCAGCTGTAGAGAGTAAGAAGGTCTCCCCTGAGCCTCCTCTTCTCCAGACTAAACAATCCCAGTTCCCTCAGCTGCTCCTCATAACACTTATGATGTTCCAGACATTTCACCAGCTGTGTTGACCTTCTTTGGACACACTTCAGGGCCTCAATGATACCAGCTCTGTCATTCAGGCCCTTTGCTGCAAGTCAGCTGTGCCTCCTCCTGCTCACAAAGCCCAGTGCAAGCAAACATGTCACTGAAGTCACAATTTCAACTATGTCACGTAACTCTTAGGTCCCAAGTATAGGTCTGTTCTTTCATCGTTTCAGGGGAAAATGTCCACTTACTCAAGCAAGGAAGGTCTAAACTTACTTGTAAGAACATCTCTAAGTCCAGTCCCAACTTTTAAAAGAGCTCCTTCAAAAAAGCTCACAGAGGAAAGAAGAGTGGTCCTTCCTATACAGAGACGTGTGGGACAGCCTGCTTTAAAGAGAGGCCATCCTTCCACCACATGTTGCGTTTATTTGTTTGAGGATATGAAAAAGTGGTGTTCCTCAAACACAGCCATCTCATAAACAACGCGGATGACAAAGATGAAGCAGAATAATTTCTGCCTTCCTGGTAGCTCCCTCCAGAGTCTAGATTTTAGCTTCCTGAACTTTAGGGGAAAGTTTTACTCCGGGGAATGCAGAGGCGTTGATGGCTTGCTTTTTTTTAAATTCATTTCAACTTAATTTCATTAGATTCCCTAAGATAGAGAACTTCAGAAATCAAGAAGCCAAATATATAAATAAAAAGAGAGAGTAAAAAAAAATGATGTCACCCTCAAGCAGTTCCATCAAGGGATGACATTTTAAATCACATCATGTCTCACACCCATTTCTTAGTGCAAAATAAATCACTTGAAGAGAGTGCAAGCCAATTTTTTCTTTAAAAAATGTTGTGTCCTAAGGCTCTCTTCTTGAACTTCAAAAGCATACTTCATAATTACTCTACCTATCAAAGGAAACTCAATATTTCACCTCCAACCTCTCTCTGCTTGTGTTATAATTTTTAATTGTTAATAAATTATATTAATTTTAAACTGGTTATTCTCTCTTCAAATTACATCTTTCAAATGAGTACGCAAAGTTATTTTAAATTAACATATTTAACTTAAAATTATATTTTAATAATTTGTTTATGACTTTTCTTCCCTGTTAATTCTTGTATTAGGATTTCAATCTTGGGACACCCCATTTAATTTTATTTAAATATTACTGTCTCCATTTAAGAGCCAAAATCTGTTTCATAGAGGTTTAGATTGCTAGAAAGCAACAATTTTTACTTTGTTAGCACGGTTTTCTATTCTTGTTTGGAGCATTGCTATGCACTGTATGGGCTTGCAAGCTTAAGACACAGTAGGAAAAGTTGAGCTCATATTTACAGTCTAAAAACTGCTCTTGCGGGTGCGTACCTCACTCTTAAAGAATATGCACATCAGTATTTCCAGTGGAGATATATTATTTCCTTTAAACAGATATATTACTTAACGCTCTGTCCTTACATACATTCAAGAAGGGTAATTGCTGCCTCTACTGCTGATGCAGTATTCTCTATAAAGGTGAGGATGCTTTTGGAAAAAGGAAGCAAGGTTCCTATGTGCATTTGAGTCTGGTAATGAAGGCATCATTCTTCATAGTGCCCAACAGCCATCATTTAAGAGTTCTCACTGTTTTTTCAAGGCTGGTGAGTAATTACTGCAAAATGGTAGAAAAAAAAAAACAAAACAGTGCACTGATACTAGTATTACATTTATCTATGCTCTTCAAACTCTAGCACATGGGAATTGCCTTCATGGCAGGACCAACCAAAATAGGTGGCAAAGTTCTGTGCCTGAAAGCGACCTGTGGTGGGACACATGCAAAGAAGACCTCTTGTACAAGTTGGGAGCGTCTTGCTTCTGAGGCCCCAAGAGCCCCAAGAGCCAAGCTATAAAGAAAAAAATGCATCCAGTTGATGAACTCAGCTACAGGGCTTTACAAACAATACTCCCATTGAAGGAAAAAACTTTCCAGATATTCTTTGGGATTCCTGGGCTGCCCACAGGAAAGAACAAAGCAGAAACTGTCTCTGGATAGTATCCTGCAAATGCTATGTTAAGTGCAGTGCCTACAGGACAGTGCCACGTGGTTACTCCTATCCTCTGTTGGGTTTTTTTTTTCAGATAGAGGACTGGGACTATCTCAAGATCCCAGTAGGTTGTACAGTCACATATGAAATTATTTTTTTCCAAGATACTGATAGACACCTGCAAATTGCCCATGTTAAAAGAACTCTGGCTCTGAAAGATGTAAAGAAGTGCATACCTCAGAGACTGCTCCTCACCAAACCTGCCATATTTTGTCATCTTGTCACTGTTCTGCATGCAAAGCAGTCTTCCTATATGAAAGGGAGACTACCATCAGTGGTAGGTCAGAGGCAAAATGAAGCACAGGAAGCTGGAAGAACTACAAAAACAGGAAAGAAGAATAGTTTCAGACCAAATTCACACTTGCATAAATCTCAATACACACTCCCAAGTCCCAGCTCATCGAGATGAAAATGTAGCTCCTAATTCTTTCCATATGTTCCAAACAAAATGTTATGAATGAAACATGGATCTTCGTCGCAGTTGTTCCCTTCCAATGCATCCCACCCAGCTCTGGATTAACCCGCTTAGCTCTTAGTTCAGTCTCATCTGCTTGGTCAAGAGCAAAGCAGGGAGCTGTGCCAGCAAAGGCATTGTGCTTTTCCTTGCTAAACGAATGGGTGCGAGGTTGACAGCAACACGTGCTGGAAAGCTCAGACACCAAACATGTGCTTTTCTCCAGCAGAAAGACAGAGGGAGGGGATAAGTGGAATAAGGCCGCATGGTTCCTTTCCTTTATGAGATGAGGGCTTCCAGAAGAGAAATGCATTTCAACAGAAGGGAGGCACAGCAGCCTTCTGGATGCTCTAATTTATTTCTAATTGTTGTCTTCATTTAAGGAGCAACGTGTTTTCTCTCAAGTCTGGCATAGCCACTGGCTGAAGCAACAGATGCACCACTCTGATGATCCTGAAGAAGGGAAAAACATCTGTCTGCAGTAGCGTTTTTGGACTCTGAGGACCAAGTGTATAAGCCTATGGGAACTTCACAGACACTTGAAGTTCTAATTTATTCATTGTTGATTTATTTATATAACTTTATGCAAGAGCCATGGTGACACACAGTAATGTATATAGAAGAGTTTTAGCATATAAATTAATTTTGTTCCCCACTTTAAGACATGAAGAAAAAAAAAGAGAGAGGCTTTAGGTATCTGCAAAGTGGCATGTCATTAGATATTTGCGTATTGAGGCGGGCATCTGACATTTTATAGTATACACAATTGACACATCTGGGAAAATGCATACACTGCCAGCTAAAATGCCTAATCTCTTCTTTAGCACATCTGTGGTTTAATTACAAAACTTAGAGAACAATTAAAATTCAGGTCAGCACACAGCAGCAATACCATCCTTTGATGTGGGGTCAGTATTGGTCACAGTCCTGTACTCATTATATAGGTTAATCAACTTAGTGGAGTAACTATGACAGGACTGACCAAAAATCCATGTAATTACTGTTGCTCTGAGAGCGTTGGCAAGCAGGCTATTTTACTCAGTCAATACACAAATACTACTTCTTTTAAATAAAAAGCAGCTAGAGATCACAGATACAGAGCTGTTACCGTAAAGCAGATTTGTTTGTTCCACGAATAACTCATTACTGCTGTTGCTCTCGTTATTGCCATCCATCTGCATGAGTAGGGCGCTCACCCCCCGGCACACGTGCTAGCACACACCCACACAGCAGTCTTAATCTCATAATTAGATTTGTACCGGTGACTACTTCTGCCCCTGCAGCATCCCACTGGCCGCAGTTGGTTACATTCTGCACCAACTTGCAAAGCCAGCGCACAGATCCGCTTGCAGTAATTTAGTATGAAATAACACACACATCACTTTTCGTCTCAGAAAGAGAAAGAGAATGGCACTGATTGATGCCTGCACTGAAAGAGAGTGAGAATATGTGTTTGTGACCTCCCGTTTTCACCCATGAGTCCATCTCACAAGACTTACTTGTAGTCATTGCAGATTCTGGGTTAACTTTCACCCAGCAACTATTGAAAGAGAAATGCAACACTACAGCCAGATCTCTTGCCCAGATGTAAATTCCCCTTTATCCCTGAATAAAGCAAACTCATCCCAAACCTCCCACAGGTAATCTTGCGTCCAGCTTGAGTGTACAGCCAAGGCCAAAATATCCAAACCCTCTGCACTGGAAAACAGAGATTCCTAGTGGTTTTCTGCTCAGATGCAAAGTGCTTGCTGCCTGGCCCTGAAAGCCAGGAGTTATCAGGCTATTCAGCCTGGGATTTTCTCACTAGGCACCCAATTCTGCCTGAAATGAGAGTGACAGTTAGGAGGTTTGAGCTGGGATTTTTGCAACAGTCACCAAACTCTCAGGGAAATTCGGTGAGAGCTGAGAGTTTTGATCCCTCACATGAAAGTTGATAGGAAATTAATATGCATTTCAGCGGGGGTAGAACTGGGTCTGGGTGCCACACTCCCATAAGCTCTTTTCAAAAGCACTGCCATAAATGGTAATATTCTGATAGTCTGACTATGTGAGGTTAGGTAAGTTTTTCTAATTCTTAAAAATGTACTAGTTACAATTTTCTCCAGCCTTTCAGTCCCTATGGAATCATAGAATCATATCATAAAACCATAGAATAGCCTGGGTTGAAAAGGACCACAACGATCATCAAGTTTTAACCCCCCTGCTATGTGCAGGGTTGCCAAGCACTAGACCAGGCTGCCCAGAGCCACATCCAGCCTGGCCTTGAATGTCTCCAGGGATGGGGCATCCACAACCTCCTTGGGCCAGTGTGACACCACCCAAATAAAAGGAATAAAAGGAGTCTGACTTTACAAGCAGTAAGATTTATCAAAGCAGCCTCAGAGAAGTTTTAAACCATTTGCCAAAACATTTCTAAATTATTTTCTAGCTTTTCTTTCTTTAAATTATGTGCAATATAGGCAGGCAGGCCCAGGTACAGTGTTCTGGTTGAGGTCTGGCCTGGACTGATGTACATCTGTGTGCAAACACCAGAGATACCACACAGCACTCACACTGAGACCAGTGAGCCAAAGGTGACTATTAACCAACAGAGCAGTCTATGGAAATACACTGAAGCACAGCCATAAAGTAAATGGCAGCATAGAACAACATGGCATGGTAGTGACACACTGTGTTTTCATCTGGGTGTGTCAAAATATTAAAATTGGACAATAGAGAAGGAAAATATTTTTGGAATAAACCCTGGGTAGTCCTTTTAAAAAAAAGTTTAAGATGCAAAGACTGCATTTTATTATGTTTGTTGCCTGGTGTTTACCTCATTGGCCTCCTTATATACTATTAGAACAGCAATAAATAGCAGAAGTCTTTAAGTGTTGCCACAGTGCTAATCATTTCTGCTAGTAATATGAATTGATGAGCAGATCTCTACTCCTCATTTCTGTTCGAGTCCTACTCCCTAAGATGCTTTGCTCTCTCATTCTCCCCTCCCACTACATTTAAACTAACAAACCAGGTTTTCTTTCTGTCGTCTCCATCCATCCCAAGAGCTTTGATCTCCAAAGGGAACACGCCAGCACTGGCAGTGTTCTCATTTTAGGGGAAACTTTGATATTTCAAATTTATTTTTGTTGTGTGTCTGAATGACAGCAAGCATTTCCAATTGTTTTAGTTTTCCAAGGAAAAAAAAAAACCTCTCAGGTCAGGTTAGCTTATTTAGATGGAAGTTTAAAGTACCATTTGCAGTTTTTCTTCTTTTATTTTTTGAAATGACTTCTTAAGTACTTCCTAGAAAAATAAAAACAAACCAGCAAGAAAAAAAAGTTGCGTGGAAACAAAACACTGAAGCTGCTTGTTGTAGCAGTAATCAAACACGATGAATTCATATTTTGCTTTCATATTTTCAAATGAAACTCACTGGAATGTTCACAAACCCACGAAACATTCACATTTTTAATGTAAATGCCAGGTTTTGGTGGAAAGAACACTATGATTGATATTTCCTTGAGTAGTGGAAGCTAGTAGGGACTAGCCACGTCTTCTTGATATTTCTCACCTCCTGATCCACATCAGCCTGGTTCGCTGGAAACGTTTGAGCTTGAACGGAATTAGCGGAGGAACAATACTCCATTGTGGATTATATATTTATGTATCTGTGGTAGGTTGGGTAGCATCCATCACCAAAGCCATCCCCATCACCATGTACAGCACCATGTACAGCACCAAAGCTGATCCCACTTGGATTATTTCCCTTTATCTCAAGAAACCTCCCTTGGCTGCCTTGTTTTTTCCAAACCTGAAAAACACAGTCCATGGGCAGTGCTGTGCTGAGCCAGCAGGAGGTGCTCCTATAGAAAGAAAATCTGCCCAGCAGAATAAATTATAGATATGTGGCATCAAATTTCCCTGCCATTATAATCTAAGAAGTGTTTGGCATAATAAAAAAAGGAGTTTTAGTATAGCAGGGAAACTGGTTTGAGCTATCCTACTGCAGAAGCCTAAACAGTTGCAATATTTTTCTTGTTTTTAAGTTATTGTAATCAAGCATATTGCAGAAGAGGAAAAAAATAAATGAAAATATGTTATTAGGTCCTAGTAGACTTGCAATTTCTGAATTTCTTTTACAAATGCCCATAGAGTATTCCGTCTTTATCCTCCCAAGTCACTGAGAATAACACATCAAAGAGCATGTTTGCATTTCTATAATAGATAACAGCATTGACATAAGCTTCAGGGTTCATACAAACTATAAACTGAATTACCAATCTCCTATCTCACATATTTATAAACTGTAAGTCAAGCCTGGAGAAAAAAAATCCAACTTCAGGTGAAATAATTATTCTGGAGCTTTTAAACAGTCACTTCTGAACTACATTCTCAATTCCAGTGGACATGAATTATCTTTTTGGTTTGCATCAGCCTCTGTTCATGTAGCAGAAGTCAGGCAGTAACCTGAAAGAACATAATTTCCCTCATTTCTATGAACCAGAAAGCTCACACATAAAGGGCTTGGAAGAAACCAGGCGCCTTACAACCTTCTTTTAGATGAAAGCGTCAATAAAGCCACAGGACCTTGCCTAAGAGGTCAGCGTGGCAGACTAAATCTTGTCATAAGACCACAGGTAACCAAGCAATAGGTATGCCCAGACATTGTGTTAAAATAGAAAAAGTCAATGAAAGCAGTGTTTCTGCTCCTGTCAGGTGCCAGGCTGACTCACCTGAAGCACAGGGCTGAAAGCGTTGTTCTGGAGTGAGACGCACCTCCGTGAATGACGGTGTCTAAAGATGAGGTGAGTCAGCTGCACAGCAGCCCTCTGTGCAACTTGAAAACAAAGCCAAAAGGAAAACATTCCTAAAAAGGTTATTGTACCATTACACGCCATTACTTGAAAAGGGAAACTGAAAACCTGAAGCCAGTGTAACTTCTGGAACTTAAGTCCTGGTCTGATGCATCAGCTCAAGCCGTATAGCAGAGACCTCCAGAAGGTCTTTCTTGCTGCTGTTTTGCAGGCACAAAAAGAAAAGGTGTTGGAAGAAATAACAGTGAGGTGTGTAAGGCAGGTGTGTTCTTGTGTTGTCTTACAAAGAGCTGAAGCTGGAGATGGATGCATTTGTTTCCAGACTTCATACAAAACCAGTAACTCCAATTTTGTATGTGAACTTCTCAGAGGGGCAGAAGGTCCTTCGGTTCTGGAACATACAACAAAGTGGAAGCATTTAGGACATGAAAAATTAGGGGACATTTATTATGGTTTTGTGATGAGAAATCAGACCTCTCCTCTCAAGGACCTTCTTTCTTCAAGGACCTCTCAAGGCCCTCAAAAAACTTATGTTGTCAAATAGCACTAATTTTTCATCTTACGGATTTTACACTGTATCAGCCTTACAGAGTCTTCCCATAGTACAGATAGGAAAAACCAATTTTCTTGCACCATCCCCTATTGCATCATGCAGACACTGGAAATCCATTAAGTCCACGATTTTTAACTAATGTGCAAATGAAACAAACTGTTTTTATGTCAGATGCAGGATGAAAAGTTTCTCTCTAACATGGTTCTAATTCACTGAGCATTTAGTAATGTAAAAACCTTTCCTGACAGACAGGACTGATCCCAAACCAGACCAAACCAGACCTGTAGTTTTGGCGCGCAGTGACAAAAACAGCCTGTAAAATGACTTTTTGTAGAACCTCTTAGCCTCATAAACATGATCGATTCATGTTCGCTCACTACCGCACCAATATGTACAAAATTGGCACTAGGATTTGGGGTCGAGTTGGCGAATGGATTCTCATGACAATGGCAGCATTCACAAGCTCTGTCAACGCTGCATGGTTTATTTAATTCAGCAAACACTTAGCTTTGGCGGCAGAGAACAGCAAAGCAATGCAGACAGAAATATTAAGGTAGAAGTGCAGAGAAAATTTTTCCCCTGGCTAGACTCTTGTCTAGATTCAAAGGGAAATTCAGGGGGCGCGGGGGAGAGGGATTTTTTTGTTGTTTTTGTTTCTGGGTTGTTTTTTTCTGAAACAGAGACCTGTTCTTGTGCTGCAAAGTGGCAGAAACATGAAGTGAGGTTCATTAAGCGATGAAGGCTCGGCAGCTGACAGATTATGGGACAGATTCAGCTCAGCCTCTTTAACTTTGTTCCTTGGCACATTGGAACACTGTTTTATTTTTTGCTTTGGAAACGTTATCGAAGAGGATCAATGCATGGGAGAGTAGTATGTTCAGCTTTTGGGAATTGGAGACGGCATTGAAAAGATGATCAAAATAGCAGTAGAAAGTACTTGCTTCTTGAATAGGTTAGTATTTAAAAAATTGGACTGTGCAAGTGAAAGATGAAAAACTGTTCCAGTAGAATGTGCAACAAGCCCATATATATAGATGGCAAGTTTATAAACAGGAGCCCCTTTGTTCAGTTGTGCTGTTTCAGTTGAGGTTTGGAGTCTTTTTTGTTCATTTCTGGCTCCAAATTGGCTTAAAAGAAACTAAAAATAAATCTTGCTCCAAAATCTTGCTGAAAAAATATTTTTGTTACAACACACAAGAAAGGACATGAGCTTGATGGAGAAGATACATCTGGATACTTCCCATGTCAAATGATTTCCAAACTTGCTAGCATCACAGGAGTTGGTCACATTTTCCTGTATACTGGGGAAATGCCCAACATCAGCCCTAAAGTGAGGCTGGTCACTAACACAGGGGTGCAATCACTGAGCATTCCTGGTGCCTCCACGTGACACCTTGCTGGTAATTGTTATATTTTGATCTCCAAATGACTTGCAGCTTTTCTGCCTGCACTGCTCCATAACCATCACTGCTGGTGAAGGTCCTGGAGCCAGACCTTATGCAGTTGAAAGGAAGATGGATTGCAGGGTATGCAATCTTCTGTGAGGCTTCTTCAGCTTTTTGGAGACATCTGCCCTGCTTTTCTAGGAGAGCATCAGCAAAGCCTCCTCTCCCTCCTGCCATACTGCAGGGAACATACATCTGCACTGCAGTCTGCAGAGGTGGGGCACTGAGACAGGAGGGGTCAGGTGGGGTTCTGAGACAGGAGTTGGGCTTGCAAAGGTGAGTGAGCATCTCTGTGTTCTTCTAATGGTTTCATTTGGATTAAGCACTGACTTCAACATGCCCTACAAACTTGGAGAGCTGTCCTTACAGTCTGTATTTGCGTTAAGTGAAAGACATTAGAATACCTGCAAAATTCCTGCCAATAAAACTTTCCCAGTATATTAGCATGTCTGAATGGCCAGACTTAACTAACCACTATAAAACAGGTCAGAAACCCTCTAGATTAAGTAGAAACATAGAATCATAGAATCGTTTGAGTTGGAAGGGATCCTCAAAGGCCATCTAGTCCAAATTCCCTGCAGTGAACAGGGACATCTACAGCACAGTCAGGTTGCTCAGAGCCATGTCCTGCCTGGCCACCTCTCTTGGTAACCTGCTTATTGTAGTAAGGATGGTTTGTCATATATCCTCTCCAGGCAGCACAAGTTGCATTTGTAAACGCTAACTTGGGTTCCCTTCCCTTCCCATGGAGAAGGTTGGAATCATCCTCACAGGAAAATCACTCACAGCTTGGCTGTGCAGTCGAAATGAAGACATCTGCTGTCCCCAAAACTCAAGTGGTATTACACGTTGTGTTGTGTTATATAGGTAAAGTGGGTGTTCTGAGTGGATGCTCTGAGCAAGTGCACCGAGGCCCTCATTGGGCATCCCTCACCCTCTAAACGAGCTAATAGAGAATAAGCAGCACTTAAGAATTAAAATAAAATGTGTATATTTACTATCAGCGATTATCATGGAGCCTCAGTGTTCCCACTGCCAACCCAGCACGGCTCAGTATTTGCATAATGACTAACAGATACTGAAGTTGGTGTGTACTTCAACACTTTCGTATCTCACCTTCAAAGCCCTTCAGACAAGTGCTCTGCACTGCAGCACCAACACAGGCACAAGTGGCAGCCTTTACTTCATCTAGGAGAGCCCTCTGCTCCACGGCCTTGTGTAGGCCTGCTTGTGGCACAACACAAGCCGAGCGAGGCAAGGATGAATTTTAAACAACTGCTGCCAGGACTGCTGGAAATATGCACCTGGAAATCCTTTCATTCTCCCCTGTGCTGGAGGCCCAGAGATTAGGAATCAGCAACCAACCTTCCTCAGCCGTTTTTTCTCTGCTTTTCAAACACTTGTACGTCTTGATCAACACTGTTGTTTTCTTTGCTGGTGTCATGCCCCAATCATGGGGCAGAAGACAGAAAGACCAGAAGACAGCAAGGGACCTTGGGGCAATTTTCAGCCCATCCTGCTATTGCACATAACTTTTCAGGCAGAAGGGCCTGTGCCCACAGTCCATCTAGGACACCTAGAAAGATGCCCTAGAAGGCATTGTGAAGCCTGTGTCATGTCTGTGGTCAGGCCTAGGACTAAGCCTCTACCAAGCTGTGCTGCCAGAGCTGAACCAATTCCAGCCAGATCTAGCAAGCTTTTTCAGCCCTGGGATGGCCTGGGAGCTGTCTTCAAGGATTTTAACTCCTTTCTTTCCCTCGTTGTTCACGGGAGGCAGGCAACACATAGTGCTTCTGCCTGGTGGGACCACCTAGGAGCCAACTGCTGTCTGACTTCCCCAAATCCTTTGCATAAATCAGCTGACCTAACCATCCCCAAAACCCGCTTTGCACGCTTCCCGTTGGTCTGCCTCCATAGGCTGCCAGAGATCATTTCCAACACACTTGTAACAGCTCCTAACATCCTGTTTCAGTGTCTACATTCAAAACCTCTTGATGTGTGAGGTTGTAGAGAACCTCAAACTACCTTAAAAACACAGCGTAAAATTAAAGAATTAACCACTCATAGCTCCCAGCAGGGAATCCAGTAATTATTATATAGCTTAATCTATGACTTCTCCAGGCTCTAGCACTTTGGCCTGCAGCCCCTTTGTTTTAATTTCTCTCACTAAAGATAGCACTCCTCTAATGCAAAATAATCTGGTGAATCCTCTGCCTGTACCAGGGCTAAATGTGGGGTTTGTTGAGGAATAGAAGGCAGTTCAACACAAGGTGTTTGCTCGCATTCGAGGGAAACCATAAAAGTTTACTGAAATTCAAAGTACTACATTGAAAATGAAATTAAATCCCACTTAAAACTAATATTCCTTGTTAATGAGCATTGCTTTTGTTACAGTGAACATTTCATGGATGATCGTCTGTTAACATATAATACTGAGCCACAACTTGTCTGCATGCCAGTGTTACCTTTACAGAAATATAAATACCTTGCAACATTTCTGTTCTTTCATAAAGGTTTTTGTATGAAACACTATTTAGATGCTTCATGACCAGGAAACATAAATAAATGTTATTAAACATGGTCTTGGCTGAGAGGGAGGTCTGAAAGATTGAATTCCTTGCGGGAGAGGCAAATAAACCAGGGAAAGTTTTATTTCACTATCAACATAGTAGTGGCATGCACGCATCAGCTGGTATTAATCTTGGTTATGGCTTGAGGCTAGTGACTGATGGCATGCTATAAATTCAAATTTGGAAGGGAAAAAAAAGGTGATCCTCTTGATTCATGCATTAAAACTCATTTTAAGTTGGATCAGATTGCAGACATCTGACTTCTACGTCACAGCAAGTGTTTGGGCCAGTTTCCACAGTTTTGTTTTTTTCACTCTGCTTTCTGCTGCGTTATCTTCCTGTTGCCGCTACGGGCTTCCTGCAATTGGAGGTTTTGGGACTTTTTGAGCTGGAGGTTGTACCCGAACAGCCGTGTTTCATAGCCAAAATGAATTTGCCTAATCCTTTTCAGAATCCATTTATAACTCAGTCCTCCATAACATCCTATGGCAAGGAGCCTCATAATTTAATTACACGTTGCATGAAAAGGTACTGAAATTAGTAAAAGTTATTAAAGTCTTTTAGCCCAGGAGAGCCTTATTAGCTGGCGTCCCTCGTTTTGTTGGAAAGCCTCGCTGGGCGGGAAGGAAGGGCTATTGCTGCTGATGGAGGCTTACCCAGGCATGTGAGTTCTGCAATTACTCCTGCTTTTGGCCTGCAAAATCCTCATTCCGTTCTTCTGGTGCTCATCTAGTGAATGCTGCTACACAGTTTTTACTGTGCAGTGCCTCAGCCAGGCAAATTGATGTCTGCTATGTCCCTGGGCAGTGGGAGCTGACACTTGAAAACAAAATCCACCTTCAAGCAGCGTCCTTGGCAAGAAGGAAAATGCATTCCTCCAGCCCAGCCTCCCAGTCCAGCTGCATGTATGCTGGGGATGTGGTCAGACAGAGGTCAGGGCACTCAGAAAAATCAAGCAGGCGTCATGCACATTCACTGCATCACTGAACTGCTTCAGCAAGCTGGGAGCAGCCTCTCATGTCCCGTGCCAATGGTGCACAGCTGCCGCTAGGGAGCTGCTGCCGATTCTCCTGTCCTCCCACCTGCTTCAAGGGGCCTTCTCTGCAGCTCCCGGGTCCTGCTGGCAGCGTGGGATGGGCACAAGGAGCTCCAGTCATTAAGAACAAGGCAGAGGCCACCAGGTGCAGTGGGTGTGCAGGAAAGGAACGGTCAGTGCATCTAAAAGTAAGCGCCAGTGCGGTCTGCTCTGCTTATTAATGATATATTTGGCAGAATATGTTAATTGGGTGAGGTTGAATTCCAAAGTAAGAGTTGCAACAGCCAGGCCAAGGGTTTTTGCGTAACGATGACTCCTCCACAAATCACCTTGCAGGGCCACGACTACTAATTACGCTCTGTTCCAGCAAGCACCAGTAGAAATTAACATTTTCAGCCTGAGGCTTCCAACAATGTGTGCATAAAACCACCGGCAGGAGCCCTTTTGCGGGGTCAGCTCTGTGCCATGGGGCTCTGGGGGCACTGACAGGATGCAGCCAGGGGCCTTGCACGTCCACCAACGCTGCGCATCCTGGCTCCCTGCAATGGGGAAAATATCATCAGTCCTGGGCAGGTGTAACAGTTAGTTATTCAGGAGAGGAATTTCTGCCCCTAAGAAAGCAGGAAGTGTTGATGTAAATGCGCAAAACTGCTACTCTGCAATTAAAAGGTTTTCCTTTGGCCAGCATCTCTCCTAAACGCAGTATCCAACAGAACTACCGAAGTTCCGGTTTCCACAGGCCCCCAGGGATGCGGTGCTCCCTTTGAACATCCCAGAGCAGAAATCCCTGCTGGGGGCAGTGAGCAGCCATGCCCACGTCCACCTGTCCATGCAGCATGGGCACAGGCTCTGCTCCCAGCCCACCACCCCTTTCATCCATCCGCACACTGCGCATTATCTGATCTGATGAGTCATCAGAAATCATCCCGCCGCCGCATGCTCGACGAGGCGAGGGCTCGTTAGCAAGCCACTTCGTGTCACTGCTTCTTCCCATACATCGTGCGTTTCCCCTGCATTTTAGGATGCTTTAGGAAAGCAACCCCTAAACTGCTAACTCTTTAATCTCAAAATAAGATAATCAAATGTTTTTGTGAGAGCTGTGCTAGCGATACCTTCATCTAAACATAAGTTCTTACAGCAAAAACACGCTGGTGGGATTTGCCCATTCAAATCTCACAAAGCCCCCGTTGTAGCACGGGAAAGAAAACCTCACTCCTTAAACATGGTAATTCTGGGTAAGAACATTAATGGCATCCCAGAACTGGAAAGCTGGATGTGTAAATTAAAAAGCAAAAATCCTAATATCCTAATACCTATTACACACAATCTCTTTCCAAGTAGCTCTAAACGAGGAACGCAATTGCTCTCTGTAGAGCTGCAAGAAACCCCACCAGGATGCCCTCTGTTAGCATTACAAACCAGCCCACCTTTCAGCAAGAACCAACATCACCAAGCTTCCCAGTCCGGCAGAGGTTGCTCCCTATTTGTCTTCTTCTCCACTCAAAGCACCTATCTGTGGCACAAATAATGCTGTGAAACAGAGAGAACAGCAGCACAGAGCTTCGCCTTCCCAATCCCGGTTTGGGACCACCTGCGTGGTATGGCACAGGAGCGAGGGTGCTTTGCTCAGCCCCCCAGCCACCCACGTTCCTCCTTTATTCCCGGCAGGAGGCATTTGGGAGGTCAGCCCATGGATTTCGATTTCCACTCGAGGTTGTTCAGTCGCATCACCTTGCAAAGCGGCTACGGGAGAAACAGAACTGCGGGAGGGGGCATGGACACCCCCGCCTCTCAACGCCCCGAGGCCGCAGAGGCCGCGCTCCGCAGGGGCCGGGCCGAGGGCGGCAGCGCTGGGACGCGCCGTCGGGCGGAGCCGCTCGGCTGCGCGGCGCTTTGAAACAAAAGGGTGGGCTTTTTCTTTCTTTTTTTTCTCTCTCTCCTTTTTTTTTTTTTTTTTTTTTT
>JACDJE010000107.1:1893476-2008820 GCA_016647715.1 Pavo muticus | reverse complement strand
CATCCCAATTGCTGAAACGGCCAAACGAAGCTAAAAAGGCGTGCAAAAATGGAAAAAAAAAACCAAACAAAAAAAAAAAAAACAACAACCAAAACCCCACGACATTCTGCTATAACGCAATTCTGTGTGTGTATAAAAAACAGGATGCCCAAAGCCCGCAGACGTGCAGAAGGACCGGGAGGTCTCGCAGTGCTGTCCCGGCGCAGCGCCCGCGGAGCGCCGTGCGGTGCCCCTCCGTTCCCGTCTTTCTGTTCCCACTTTCCCTTTTCCTCGTCCTTTTCATTCGATCCTCGCTCGTCCGAGTCCCTCCCGCCGTGCCCCGCTACCTGCTTCCGTCCTCGGCCCCATTCCTTACGGAGCCGTCGGGGGGGAAGCGGTGCGGAGGCCCCGCAGCCAACGGAGGGCAGGGCACGGACAAGGCACGGGCAGGGCACGGGGCGCACCGGCGACGGGGCCGGGATGGCGTGGAGCGGTGGTCCACAGGATGCCCCGCACCGAACGCAACGAGTGGCGTCGCTCCGATGTTTCCCGAGTGAGCGCGTCGGCTGCTTTTGTTTGGATTTTTTCTTTAATTTTTTGGTTATCGACAAAATCTTTCGAACGCGTGTTCGTTCCCAACGGGGCGGAGAGGGGCACCGCTCCCGCAGCGCTCCCGTCCCCGCACGAGCGTACCCACGCGGCGGCCACCTCGGCAAACTTTCCCGTGGCCCGGCCCAGCCCCTTCCCTGCCGCCCCCCACCTCTGTCCCCTTCTCGCCCCCCCCGGTGTCACTCACGGCGGCGGCGCCTTTCATCTCCACCGCCCCCGCCCCGCCCCGACGGCTGGGGCGGGCGGGGTTCGGTTCGCCCCGCGCAGCCCCGCGGCCTCCCTACGCCGTTCCCCCCGCGGCGGGCGCCGAGCGCGGAGGCAGCAACTTGGCGAGGACTTCGCGGGGTTTTTTAATTTATTTATTTATTTTTTTTCCCCTTCTTCTCTCCTCCTCCTCCTCTCTCGCCTCCTCCCTCGCCTCCTCCCCCGCCGCTCCTCCCGCTCCCTTCCCGCGGCGGGCCGGCGGCCGCAGCAGACGCCGCGCTGCCGCGAGGATGCCGCAGCTGCCGGGGGCCGGGGGCGGCGGGGGGGACCCGGAGCTCTGCGCCACCGACGAGATGATCCCCTTCAAGGACGAGGGGGACCCCCAGAAGGAGAAGATCTTCGCCGAGATCAGCCACCCCGAGGAGGAGGGCGACCTGGCCGACATCAAGTCCTCGCTGGTCAACGAGTCCGAGATCGCGCCCGGCGCCGGCGGGCACGAGGTGAGGAGCCGGGGGCAGCGGGGAGCGGGGAGGGGCTGCCGAGCCCCGTGCTGGCGGCCGAGCCCCAGCAAAGGCCCCCTCGGCCCGGCCGGGCTCGGCGCGGCGCGGGTCCCGTGGGCCGGGCGGCGGCCCCAGCGCTGCCCCACACCCCCGCGGGCCGTGGGCTCTTGCAGGAGTTCACATTGAACTGTCGGGAAGAAATTCCCGGCGCTAAAACAACTTCGGGGCGAGCCGCTTGTCGGTGTTCCTGCCTTTTTTCCGTTTTTTTTTTTTTTAATTTAATTTTTTTTCTTCCCCCCTCGCCCTCCCTATATATGCAGTAACGAGGGCAACCTGATTTTCCTTTTGCATTTTGGTACCTATTGGGCGTTTCGGCCGCCGGAGCTCGGCGCGTTCCCGCACGCCGCCCCTCGGGCTGCGCTCTGCCCAGAGGAACCAGCTGTGCTGCCCCGCGCCGTCACTGTCCCGTCTTTTGAGGCGGACGGGCACAGCGAACCACCGCACAGTGACTTCTCCTCTTTTCCTTCCTCCTCTCCGGTGCCGGATTCCCCGCGGCCAGGTTTCCAGGCAGACTCCAGCGCAGGATTCCTACCATGACAAGGGCAGGGAGCACCCCGAGGAAGGTGAGAACCGCGTGTCCTGCGTGCTGCTCCCACCTTCGGGCTGCATTCCGTGTCTGAATTCAGTGTCTGTTGGGGATGGGGGAGCATTGGGGGTGGAGGTGGATGCTCTGCGCATTTATCTCTGGTGACCAAATGGTTTTCGAGAGAAAGACCGATAAGGAGGCCACATGGATCCTCGCTGTAGAAATCACTGTTTTTAGGATGTTGATTTAACACAGTGCGGCCGGCTGTGTTGGGGAGCAGTGTGATTTCCCCCCTAGCACATGGTGCCCCTTCAGCCCCTAAGCCTCCACCCGAGCGGCGGTTTGTTCTGGCCGAGGAAATAACAAAGTTTGTGGAATATCGCTTAGGGAGCCTGGCACATGTACAAAGAACAAGCGCTGTGAAGGACAAAGGCTGTGCTTAACGTGCAGTGGTTATGATCACGGGCTGAAGCAGGTCATCACCTCCACAAGAGTGGGATGCAGCTCAGCCCCAGTGCCTGCTGGGACCCTGTGGTTCCTCGCAGAACTGGGCACTGCACAGCCTAAGAGCTGCAATGTCTGTGCTCGTGGCCATGAGGGAAGATCAGCTCTGTGCAGCTCTTTTTCCCCTTACATCCTCTGAAAAACTCACCTGCAGGCGATCTTGTTGCCCAAACCCGTCCCTTTGCAGGACCCGGAGCCAAGCTATTTCCCCACAGAATCACCTCCCCCCCTGGGCTCCCCCTCCCCAAGGCCGTTCAGCAGCCCTGGCCCTGGGTCTGCCTCGTGCCAGCCCTGCCCTCTGCTCCTGGTTAGGAGAGGAGGGGGCGATTGCCCCTTGTTCTCGCTGTCTTCTCCCTCCCCTCCTAGCAGTGATTTGAGGAAGCTGTGGTGGCAGTGCTTCCCAGCCTAACATCCTGGAGGGACATGCGATGTGCTGGAAAGCTGCTGCTTGAGAAACACGTTGTCAGTGCTGGTGTTTCTGCCTACACTGGCAGGGACTGGCAAAATAAATGAGTTGCTCTGAGGGTATGTCGTGTTGGCCCCTCACAAAGTGCACCGACTCCTTTAAGAATTAACTCTTCTTCTTCAAAAAAATGTGGTTACAAATTGCTGGGACTGCTTTCTGCCAGAAATAATTGCCATAAGCAAGGGAATGTTCTCAGGCAGAACGTTTCCATGAACGCACAGTACCTGTTTAAGGTGCACGCGTGGGGAATAACAGCGTCATTGTCTCCTCTTCCCTAGGAAAGCATCCCGACGGCAGCTTGTACAGCAAGGGACCATCATACTCTGGTTACTCGGGGTATATCATGATGCCAAATATGAACAACGACCCGTACATGCCTAATGGATCTCTGTCGCCACCCATCCCCAGAACAGTGAGTTCTCTCCCTGAAGACTTTTCGGGGTTCCTCCGTCGGTCCCGCAGCGTGTGGCTGTGCCGTGCATTCGGGCTCTGGCAGTGTCAGTCGCGGTCCCGGTGGAAGAGCCGAACCCCGTGACAAGCCGCAGCGCTCGGAGTGGGGCCAGGGGGAGCCCTGCTTTACACTGCGGGATAATGTGCGGTGGGGCGATGTAAATGCTGTCTTTGTAGTCGTGAGGACAGATGTGAATTTTCTGGCGTTAACTCTTTGTTTGTTGAGGAGTCTCGAGGGCTGCAGCAGTGCTGCTCAAGCCGCTTGTCAGCGAGATGAAAAGGCTCGCTCCGCTTTTTGCCGCCAGATACGGTATCGCCGGCTGCTGATTGACATTGATTCCCGCCATCGGTTGCTCCATGCAAAAAGGCTTTGTGCATCGGGGAGCAGCGCTCGGGATCAGCTCCCTCCCCACAGCATGCAGCATCGTGCTGGGGATTGGGGCGGCCGCCGATGGCTCCAAGACGGTCCCTCTGCTCGCGGTGCTGTAGGTGCCTTTGCGGATGGATCTTAACATGCTTTCATTTTTGGATAGGAAATACCTTTACGGATGGATCTTAGTGTCTTTTTAGTTTTGGGTAGTAAATTCCACTGAGTGTATGTAGAGGGTGATGGGAAGACAGTATTGTAACAGTGATGGTTATATTGTCTACCCACTGATATAATGCATTGTGGAAGTTATATTAGAGTGGAACAGGAAACAAAAAATTACAATTTCTTTTCCCATCCCTGCACCAGCCCTTGGAAGGGCAGGGAGTGTGCCTTATCCTTGCTGGGCTGGTGCAATTAGTCAGCCTAACTAATGGTGAGTGGGCAGTGGGGAAGGGCAATATTCCCCCATGGCTCACTCCAGAGGCGGGCGCTGCATGCATGTGACTTCAGCTGAGGCGTGATCGCAAACCCCACCCATTGCACATACCCAGCACTGGAGTTGTAGTGTCATGGATGTGTCTTCAGTCTCCATCTTCTGTACACCTAGGAGCTAATTTGGGGTAACCTGTTGGAGAAGAGGTTGCTGCTTTCATTTTCGTGTGGTTTAGAACTGAAATGTCATTATTCTTCCTGTGGTGCTGTGCCTCCTCTTCTCCAACCTTAATTCTGGTCCAGAAAAAAGAGTTAATACGAACAGCTCACTGTGGGCCTCAGGTAGCAGGGAGGACTAGGCTTGAGAAGGTAGCCTAGATCTCTGCAGCTTCGGGCACCAGAAGTTTTTCCAGATCCTCAAGATGCTGTGTGGCTGCAGGCACTGAAGCCCCACTCCTCCGCGTGCTTCGCTTCTGCTGATGGGTAGGGAAAGCTCCTTGAGGAGGAATAACCCACACAGAAGCATTTTACTGCTGCTGTGATATTTCTGAAGTCCTGTTAGAGGCATGCACCTTCTTTTTGTTTTTTTTAAGCCGTAAAACAGTCTGTGTCTCTCAGACATGTGCAGGACCATGCTCTGCTGGGGATATGAAGGTTTTGCATCTCAAGTGCATCAAATTGCTGTTCCTACCCCGCTGTCGGTCTGGGTCCCATCTCCCTGGCCCCGGCACAGCTGCTTTGCATGCTGTCCCCATCCCACAGCCGGGGATTAGCATCCCTGTCACTCCGGCCCTTCCGAGGCATTGGATTCACTTAAGAAAATTGCATTCAGAATAACTTAATCTAGCAAGCCAACGGCTTCTATTTTGAGACTTGGATCTTGTGGATGTGTTTATTTAGCTTGGGTTTCCCACTTCAAAGGAATCTGTCCTCTCAGCAAGAAAGTGATTGAGCACTTAAATAAAATCGTATTCATTCAATCTTTGGGGCTGAGCGAAAAGTACAGTAGGGAGCTAATGCGCGTGCCAGCTTTGCTGATCGGCCAGGGATCGTCCCCGCAAAGGGGAAGAAACGTGGTCAGAGCTGCTCCAGAGGAGTCTGTCCCTGCTGTCTGCTGCGGGGAGTTGGGTCCTGACTATCTTGGTCTGTCATCTTCAAAGGTACCCAACCACTCATGCAGCACTGCATGATGATGGAGCTGGAGGGTGTCCTCATTGTTCATCTGTTGTCTGTGTGGCTGTGAGTATAGGTGAGGTTGGAGCAGGAGGAGCTCGGTCAGCAGGCACTGAGGATGTGAAGTGACAAGGCTGTGATGGGATCTTGGTCGGACAGGCAGTGGAACTGGAGCAGTGGGCATGCAGTGGTCACCAGCAGCTGATTTTGGTGCCTCTGGGATGGAGAGCAACGCTCTTCAGCAAGGTGTCCTGTGGAATGTGCTTCTGGTTCATGCTCCCTGTGGCACCACCTGCTTGGGAGCAGCTCTCTTTTTTGGTAACTGGTCACCAAGCTGTGCCTTGAGGCTCTATTTCTACTATTTTCTGCTTCTTTCTGTATTTCAAAACTGCCTCAGAGATTTTTGTGACTGCATCTCTCCACAGTTTTAGCTTATCTTTGTGTCTCGATCTTTCTTTGAATCATAGGATCATTAAAGTTGGAAAAGACCACTAAGTCCAGTTCAACCATCAACCTGTCCCCACCATTCTCACTGAACCATATGTCACTCAATGTGGAAATTTTTTATTTCAACATTCTTTTCCTCTCGAAGCCGAAATAGAACATCATACCAGCCACTGTGAAGGATAGCGTCCAAATCTTGCATAAATCCACCATTAAAAAAATTGCAATTTGGGGCACAAAATTAGAGGCATGAGTATTTTTCAAATGAATGCCATGCTTGGGGATAATTTCTTTCTCCTGGAGTTGTGCTAAAAGGCAGATAAACTGCATCCAGTGGTGCAGGTGTGTTTGGGTGGTGCACTGCTACACTCTCACCAGGTGCTTAGTGCCTGCAAAGTCTGGCCTTGGGATGCCCTGTCCCACAGCACATCAGGTCAGACGATGCTCGGGCTCAGCGTGGATGAGAAGAGCAGCTTCCCTGTCCTGGGAAGAGACTCTTTTTGTTTTGCTGCCCTGTGACACTGTAACACTAAGTTACACCAGTGCTGTTCCCAGCTGCCTGGCTTTCTGCTGTGTGCCACTGGCATTTAACCTGACAAGTGAGTTGGAATGGAGCATGTTTGGTTTGGAAAAATTGTTACCCTCTCTCTCCCACACATGTTATTCAGTATCTTCAATACCCATGGAATAGGGAGAAGAGGAAGCTGTAATGGATTTAATGAGAAAAAATGAAAGAAACACAAAAAGGCTTAGCTCTTAAGTTTGTTGTTTTTTTGGAATTTCTTTTCCCCTCTCTGTTATTTTGAGAATATTTCTAAGCTAAAGGCATCGAGACCTTGCTTGGGATGTAAATCTCCATGAGGAAAACTCAGAATAAGAGAGCTGCAAAAAAATGCCAATTTGTTAGGCAGCTCCCCTGCCAGTCTGACAGTGTTCTTAGGCTGGCAGCAAACTACGCTCCTTATCAGAGTGACCTGTGGCAGATGACGTCATACTTTGGAGTAAGGAATATGAAGGCACTCTGGGAGAGCTGGTCAGCTTGATCTGGCTGTAGGTGCCCCTGTTCATTGCAGGGGAGTTGGCATAGACGACATTTAAGGGTCCCTTCCAACTTAAACAATTCTATGATTCCATGAAAATGCTGTCTGAGTCAGAAGCTTCTTAATGAAAGGATCTCCCGAAACAGCCTGTACAAAAAGCGTTTCCTCTTACTCTGAAACCTGTAATTTTTTCTTTGATTTGTTTTGTTTTGTTTCTAGGGGTGTGTGTAAATGAGAATTTTACAGACTAATTGGGCAGAATCAGAAGTATCATTGCATCAGGAAATCTGGCTTAGACAAAGCTGGTTTGGTGACTCTTGTGTTTGGGTTTTTGAGGGGAGTGGGGTTATAGAGGGGTTTTGTGGAGCTTCTCCTCCAGGTCCAGCTGTGGGTAAATATGTCTTGTTTGGCATATAGTTGTGTTGAATGTCCAAAACACCCCATTTTGCTTAAAGAACTTTTCTGCCTGATGTCTTCTGGACAAAGTGTTTTCCAGGGTCAGACTCGCATTCTTGCTCTGGAGGCAACAATTTCCAGCCACAAAGCCCTTAACACACAGGTTCTGTGGGCTGGCTTTGAGCTGTCTCATGTCACCTGCGCCTTGCCGCCATGTCACTGCTGGATGGCTTCACACCGCACGGCTGGGCTGCTTGAGGCTGGGATGTGAGCCTAGGGGGCAATGCAAGTTGTTTGGCTGCGGCTGGGCTGAGGGTGGAGCAAGAGTATGTGCAATTAAGTATGAAATAGGTAAGTTCTGTGGATAATTACCCGGCGCTTGGTTGAGCTTGAGGACATGACCTGTGGGAATGGCTGTGGGCTGGTAGCTGTGGACAGATGCAGGGGAGATGTCCCCCTGGTGCCCCCAGCATGAAATAGGGCCACAAGCCAAGAGGACTTGTCTGCAAACAGAGGGCCTGATGAGAGATGTTCAGGAGGTGATGGGGAGCAAAATCCGTGGCTCCTGAGCATCCTTCAGGAACCCATCTGGATGACAGCTCCTCTCTAAATGTATGTTTTTGTGGTGGTGCTTCTTTGTCTTGTTTTGCTTTCATGAAAACAAACCAGAAGTCTGAGAAAGTAAAAACTGGAATGTATGCGGAGTAGGGACTAAGAGAAGTTCTCAACACCTCTATCTGATTGAAAGCAATGCTGATAAGAAGAAAGTTCCTGGCAGTGCTGGCTTGGCTGTTTTGTACACTGCCTTTCCATGAAGGATCAGAGAATTCTGATGAAGTTTTTAAGAAAAAGCAGGGAGAGACTTTAAAAAAAAATGAGTGTAAAAACTTTTTGTCAAAAAGCACGTTTCGGTCTTTTCCCTTTCTCCTTCCCTGCCACCCCAGCAGTACCAGCATCTTTCCCCTCTTCTGTGTCTCATCTTTATTGCCATGCAGGGATGCAGGCTGCTTGCCCCCAGCATCATTATGTGCACTCTTACTTCTTTCTTAGTCCCTCTATTAGAAATCCAGCACAAAAGGGACCAGATAATGAGCATGGCGCACTCCCTCCCCTGGGAAGCTGCTGTCCATCCTGTGCTCCTCCAGCTTCTGAGCTCCTTCAGCATCCAGGAAAATAAGCAGCAATTATAGTGAAAAGTACTTTTTCATCCCAGTAATGGCTTGATGCTGAAAGGCAGGGTTGCAGCATCACACAGACCTGACTTCTGATGCTGTTTCAGGAACCTCTGTGATGCTATGTGGATTGCCCGCTGCATTCTGGGGGCTGATGTTTGTGTGCCCATGCCTGGGGCTCCTGATGGGATGGGTGGACAGACAGACAGAGGAGGAGTGGGATGTCCTGGCAGCTCTGGCACCCCGTGCTCCCCCTCAGCGCTGCTTTGTGGGCATTCTCCTGTCCTCAGAGCAGGCACTGGAGCCACAGAGGAGCAATCTCTCAGGGAGGAGTAAATTTTCTGGGGATGGAGGAAGAGTAGAGGAGCAGAAAAAAAAACAACAAAAGCACACTGGATTAGCATAGGAAAGGCTTCTTTCTTAATTCTGTTCAAAATTGAGCTTTTGCATTGTGGTAAAGAGATGGCTTGCTATGTTTGGCACCAGTTTCAGCTTCAGCGTGGCTGTGTGTGTGCTGAGGAACAGCCGAAGTATCCCTGAGACAGTACCAACGATCCCAGTAGTGACAAGAATGTTGGCGTGGTGTCCGCAGGGAAGGAGGGCAGGTCCCATGCCGCCGTCTCTGAAACGGGGCTGTAATGACTGCAGGGAAAAAAGGAGCCCTGGAATGGCAGAAGGCAAATGATGCAGCTAAGAGGAAATTATTTTTATTGCTAATACACGAGCGCTCATAACGTCTAATTCTTCACAGCTTATAACATTTAATTCTTTACAGCTTATGCTTTATTTACACATTCTTCGCTCCTCACCACTCCGCACGCCGTAGTGGCAGTGAGCATATTTCAAAACTACTGTTCTCAAAAGACTCAATTCATTGGCTTCAGAATGAATAGAAGTGTTTGTTGAAGCAGCAGCGGTGCTCCGGACAGGAGCGGCTCAGCTGTGCTGCATCCCTGGCTCTGCCTCCCATCCTCCCTGTCCCCTCTCCTTCCCACCGGTTCATTTTAAGGCTTCCCTGGAAATGTGTTCCCGGGACAGTGTGGGCGAGTGTTTAATAAAGGCTCGGGGCCGCCTTTCTAGCTGGAGATCTTTGCCTTTGTGCTCACCCGTGAGGGCAGAGAAGGAGGGGATGGAGGGCAGGAGCATCCGACACCCCCGAAAATAGTTCTGTGGCGATCTTTAAGGCAGCGTTATGGCTGTTGTGTGGCTGGGGCAGAGGAAATCTAAGAAGGATCTCTGCGGTGCTTTATACTTCCAGATCACTAGTTATCTTCCCAGATAACTGATGGGGGTTTAACGCTCGTTCACCACGTGTTGTGCCTGGTTTAGGCTAAGCGAACTGCTGTCGGTTTACTACAAGGAGCTGCAGAGGGAAGCAGCACCCAGGGCATCTGTAGCATTTTGCCTTGCATCAGGTGCTAGAAGTCACCAAATGCACCGTGAGTCACAATATTTTTTCCCGATTTGACTCGCTTACCCAATCATATTTTTACTTCAGCCTTTAGGCTTGAAAAAACATGTGCATAATCAGTTCGTTTTGTGTGGTCTAGGCTATAAAAATGCCCCCTCTGTTCTTTCCATATGAAAAACATGTTTTTAATTTTGGGGAACTTATATAATTTTCTGTGCTTTCTTTTGTATTTCAGATTGAAAACAAATGCTGCCTTCCCCTAACTTTGCATGTTCCAATTATGGAGTTGTGAAAATAAGTCATCCCTCAGCTTTTGTTACTTTAAAACAGCTATCGGTGATGTCAGAGTCAATACTAAAAGCATTAAGAATGCTGGCAGAATGTAATGCAGCTGCAATCCAACATGATGTTGGAAATGGGGTTGAGAGCATAAAGGCTTTCCATATTCCCAGGGCGCACAACTGCTCGCGGCCTTGGCTTTGATCTCTTCAAAGGCTGCTGCCTCCTCCTCGATGGAGAGACTTGGCTGCCACTCGCTCGCATTGAAAAAAGGCAGAGGTCTCTATTCAGGCAGAAATCAATCACTGTGCAGGAACAATTATGTGTAATTCAACCATCATGAAAACAGGACGAGATTATGGGTTTGTTACCTGAGTGACTGCGTGGAGATGGGGAGCAGCGGACACCGGCGTCCCGCTGGCACGCTGCATCTCGGTGACAATTAGGGACGTGTGAGCGGTGCAGCGGGCGGGGGCGGCGGGATGACAAATGCTGGTCACGCCGTCCAGCAGAGCAGAAAATGAGGTTACAATTGGGAGATAATGTTTGCATATGTAACCATATTTCAGCAAGCTGGGCAACTTCAGGGAGCGGAGGAGATGGGCTATCGTAAACAACACCGCTGCGTGCGGCGAGATTTCTGCGACCTCGGTGTGAGAAACCCGGGCACCACGTCCTAATGAGCTGCCTGCTGGACGCAGCCTGAGGGCAAGAATTTCCTAAAAGAAGCCCGCTCCAGCCCGGAGGGCAAAGGGAGCACAGGGGAGCGGGTTAGTGCGGGTGTGCCGTCCCCTCCCTCTGCCTTCCCTCATCGGAGGGGATTTGTTTCTCCTAACGGCAGCGCATCCCCAAGCAGAGCGTTCTTGGATTTGCATGGCAACGTTTCGGTGGTAGTAGGCTGCCGGGGGTGTGACATGACGGTCAAAATATCTTCTGATTTATAATGACCTCCTTTAATTAGGAACTTGGTGCTTTTTTGCCCCGAGTAGTGAGCAATGGCACACTGTCTTTAAAAATGGAAAGAACCGGCGTGCATTGTATCAGCCATGAGAATATTTATTTCAAGTGTTATTGCCTATAAAGTCTTAAAATAGTTTTCCTCCCAAAAAGGCAAAATAAAACACAGATGACTGATTATAGAATGGCATCCCTGTTCGGCTTGGTACATAGGACACGCTTCACCTTTTATACTGCTCATGCCTAGACATCAGAGGCGCAAGAAGCTGCTTTGAGTTACAGATCTTCAAACAATAAGTCAAAACAAAAAATCAATCCCTCCAGTCCCTGGGTGCAGTTAGCTAAAGATAAAAGAGAAAAATAAAGTTATGCTAAAGCAGATAGAGGAAAGGAACAGATATGCCAAGGAAACACAGAGGACAAGTGCAGAGCTGAAGCGGGCCCAGTGTGAGCCAACATCAATGAATTTTTATCTTATCAAAAAGTTTTAGGGTTGCCAGTTCATTTCAGACTGGATCACTCTGCTCCAGGGCTGCCTGGAGCCTTGCCTTCAGCACGAGCTGCTCTCCCCACTCTCACACACCTCCTGCACGCCCCTAAATACCGAGGCAGGGGGCTAGGCTGTGCCTCTCCCTCCCTGCAAAACCGCTGCAGACTGCAACAGTGAACCAAGGGCTCTGAAAATCCCTACAAAGATGGACTGAGATTTCTGATCAAATGTTTGGTGAAAAATGTGGTATCTCAAACAAAAACAGTAAGGGCATTTTCTTATGGTGATATGTCCCCACCTCCCTCTGCCTCCCTGTGCATTTAAATGGTAAAGGGATGTTTTTAACATAGAGGAAAAAAAAGAGCAGTCTTCTTTATCTTTTTTGATGGTTGGCTGATTCGTGATGTTTTTAATGCCAGCTGTCTTGACTGAATCGAGCACATTGCTTAAACCTTTGCCTACAAGGAGGAGAGCATCAGACCGCATGGCCATGGTATGTGTCTGGATAGCTCCAGGAGTACAGAACCAGCTGGGAACGCTGATTGGTAGAGGTGGGAAGTCTGACTGATGCCAACCATGGGACGGCAGATCAGACAGGGACACGTCGTGGCCCTAAGCAAAGTGCAGGGGACCTGCAGTTGTGCTGGGCTGGAGGCACTGATGCTGGGTGCTGCTGTTGCTGTGGGTTTGAGGGGATTTCAGAGAGCTGCTTGCTAACCTGCTGCTGGCTCTTCTTGCTTCGGGTTGCTCTGAGAGAAATGTATGTCACACTTTTCTGTGTAAACAATGACATCAGCTGCTGTAGAGATGTTTATGGGATTGCAAACTGAACAGGAAAAGAGTTAATGAGCATAGATGTTACTGTGAGATATGTTGTGAGAGACGAGGCCCATAGTGTGAAAAACCGACACCTTCCATCTGATTTCCGTAAGCTGGAAGTTGCCCCACACAGCAGAAATGCTCTGCCAGTTAAAAAAAAAGAAACAACAACACGTAAAGATCTGCAGCTTGATACCTGATCCTATTCATCCCTGGGTCAACTGTGCCTTAAAGAGAGTTGCTTTGGTTTTTTTAGTTGCTGTCCCCCGGGTTGCCAGCAGCAGGGGCTGAGCTGGGGCTGAGGCTGTCCTGCCAGTGCCAGCCTGTTTCTTCTGGTCCCACCGGTTGGTGACATTGTCTGGGCAGAACATCATGCGTGCTGCAAAGGTGCAAACATGTCCGTGGCTTGACAATGGAAACACCGGCTGTGGGACATGCTGCTTGCTGACTGAGGGAGAAGCCGTGGTAGAGACAGCTGATGCCTAGGTAGGGAGCAAGAGGTCATGACAAAATGAGAAATCCTGTACAGAGGAGACATGTGGTGCCTTCTGATCTTGTTTCCTTCCTGAAGGATGCAAAGCACAAGTTTCGAAACGTGCTGGTTTGAAGCAGGATGAACCGGGAGGCTTTCAGCCAAGCACAGGGCTCAGTCA
This sequence comes from Pavo muticus, assembly GCA_016647715.1. Taxonomy (NCBI): domain Eukaryota; kingdom Metazoa; phylum Chordata; class Aves; order Galliformes; family Phasianidae; genus Pavo; species Pavo muticus. The sequence continues at coordinate 1,995,886 of JACDJE010000107.1, read as the reverse complement.
GCCAAACCTGAAGCGGAAGGTGCTGCAGCCAGCCCTGCAGAGTGCTTTGCTTGTTTTTGTTTGATGCCTGCGCTGCGTGGACACAAAGGAGCGAATGGAGCTGTGGGCCTCTCCTGCCCAGGGAACAAGGCCCTGCCTGGCCACCGTGGCGAGCACCAGCTGCCTGCCTTCCCTGTTTCAAACATGGAGATGTAGTGTTGCAGAGGAACGTGCTGGCCAGCCTTGTGCGTCTCAGCATGAGGCTTTTCTCCCTTTGTCTTTCCCAACCTGGCCATGCCAAGCGTCCCAACAACAGCAGAGCAATAATGCTCCTCATTTAGGGCAGCACCTCACTGAAGCACTTGCATTTCAGCAGCACAAAGTCAACTCTGATGTGCCAAAGGACACTGTGGATGCCCCGTAGTATGTTTCCCTCTCTCGAGAAGACAGCAAGACCAGGACCCCTTGGGAAGGTACCTGGGCAGGTGGTGGCTGCTGGTGGGTACGCCTGTGACTCAGCTTCACCAGAGCCCTAGGGAATGTGTTGGCTGAGCGACCTGTCCCAGTGCAGCCCAGCCTGCAATAGGAGGCAGATGTTTGCAGAGCGTGTGTTATGGAATCAGACCAGTCAAAACTTGACTGCCCTACAGTAATGCTCCTCTCCTCACAACAGTGGCAGCTGAGTTTTCTTTGGCCAGAGGTAGGAGAGAACTGCAGTGCTCAAGGCAGCAGCCTGCATAGGGCAGCCAGGGCCCGCCCTGCCATTCCCAGCCCTTGATATGCCCAGGACACCCCATGCAGGCTCCTCATCCCCTTGTCCCAAGCCCCATGGGAGCAGAGGGCACAGCAATGATGGCAGGGTTGTGCAGCTGTCAGTTTGCATGTCTGCCTATCCCAGCAGCTCGCACGTCATCCCACCACATCCAACATGGCCCCAAGTGCGCAGTCACCTGCCGGCACCCAGCAGGGGCTGCCAACGTGCACTGCATCACTGGCAACGCTTTTCAGGGCTGGGAATAAGGGAGGGAGGCCACCTCCAGCTTTCCCCCAGCAGCCTGAGCAGCTGGACCTACAGAAGTATTGAATTAGCTTTGTTATACCGCTGATCTGAAGTCATTACTGGTGTAAGCCGATGCAGTCCCATTGTTGCTGATGGGATTGTGGCTCTTCATGTCACAGGTGAATTGGGCTCAATTAACCAGAGCTGTGGTCTTAATTAGATGCTCTACTCTCCAAGCCTCCTTGCAGAGGTAGGACACCCGTCCCACCTCACCGCCCCACAATCCCCTGAGAGGAGACGGTTGCATGTTACTCTGGGTACAGCACAGCATCCTCACCTGGGGAGCAGGACCCATCACGAGGCTGTGCTGTCTGCTGGAGGGGCCCTTCCTGAGGCACCACTCTCTCCACTAAATATAGCACCTTCCTGGGCTCTATTTCTGGCACCCATTTTAGGCGCCAGGAGCCCTGTAGGACCCCCACTGCTGAGCGTGGCGTGAGGAGCAGCAGCTTCCTGAGGGCCTGTGTCCTTCCCTGCCAGGAAGGATGTGCTTGGGACGGAAGGCTTGCGTGGGGCTGCCTGGCTGGCTGCTGCCAGACAGACGGTGTGACAGCTGATGGCTGCCTCCTCCCCAGCTAACCAAGAGTTCCTTCCTCTGCCTGCTCAAAGCTTCTTTTCCATTTTGCCCCTCTTTGAAAGCCCATGGGAAAGTAGCCAGGTGGAGTCCTCTGCCTGCCAATGACATGGCCACTGGGACAAGGTTAAACATGTGGTTGAGGGCTGGTTGGGTGCACAGCCTTCAGCAAATCCCTCTCAAACCTCTTCCCTCTGTCACCCTGGGACTCAGCAGGGTCGTTGTCGCTACCCTTCACATGTTGGCTTGTGAGCCGGAAAGTGCCTGCAGATAGCAAGGAAGGGACAGGCAGCTGGAGGCCTCAGCAGTGCTTGGGGATGGTGGAGGCTGTGTTTTCTCATGGCCTTGCCAGAGTCCTCCCTTTGGGAAGCCGGGGATCTGCTGGGCTGGTCTAGGGCAGGAGCTGTTTGTCTCCAGCTGCTGGGGCTCCCCAGGAGTGCAGGTCAGTGCTCCATGCTGATGCCTCATGGTTTAGTCTCATTTTCCAGGCTAGGCATTGCTTTGAGCTGTAGCTGCTCATCCCATAGATGTTCTAAAATTACGTTTTTGGAGGCTTGCTTGGGATGAGGGGGGGACGGTGCCTCCAGGGGATCCTCAGGGAAGGGTTGCCTGAGCCATCCTGCCTGTAATCCGCTGGCCTTAACGAAGGACCCCTGATTTCTCAGCAAGTGTGCAGGTGCGAGACTGGTGCTTAACGCCCTGGGGTCTGCAATACCAAAACATGCCTGTCGCTGCTCGAAGAGCAGGCATAGAGGAAGGCGCTGCTATTTTGGTTTGCAATGGTTGCTTCGCTGCTGAGATAAGCTGTGGTGGGCGGCATGCACATCAGACGCTAGCCTGCACTCAAAAAACAGAAAACAAACAGAAAACTGAGATAAGCAGTGCTTTAAGGAAGATCAAAAACTTGTCTGTGTTTTTCCTCGCCTTGGGAAAATCTATGGTCCTACCACCAGATCAAATGCAGGTTAATGTAGGTATACACAAAGCTCTTGTGCAAAAAAGTGGCAAATGAACTCTGTTACCTAGCGGATATGACAGGCTTGGTGTGCATCATCTCATCGACGTGCTAAGAAAGCGCTCTGAAAAAGTTATTTGCATTTCGATGTAGGTGCTCAAGCATTCCCACGCAGCAGTGGGAGGCAGGGAGATGGCTGCGTTTCAGGTAGGAAGGGCACAAAACACACCTCTGCTTACTTTTTCTCCTTCAGTATCTTGCAGTAGTGCACTGTTGCTTTCCCAGCCTGCTTTGTTTTCATTTCACCCGGGCTTCACTAGAGCAGCAGCTCCTGTTTGCACTCAGTTACTCCTGATGCACTTTCAGCCCTGTCACCCCAGATGGGTCAAAACCCAATGGTTGGATGAAAGGACAACACTGCTGAGCTGTATTTTCTTGCTGAAGGTTTACGTGCATCTCCCTTTCACTTGCATAGCTTGCATACGTCGGGCTGCTCTCTGCTGCTATTGCTGTGCAATAAGTCACTCTCTAAACTTAGCTCTGATCCCAGCCGTCTTACCCTGGAGATGCACACTGCTTCTTTCTTCCGCAGTTGCGTACAAGCAGGTTGCATTCATCCCACATAGCCAAGATCCTCTGATGGTGCTTGGTGACATCCCTGCTTCCCTGAGTGTTGCTCCGGTGTGTCCATCTTGGGGATGGCTTTGCTCCGGGAGCTGCCGCTGGGAGGGCATGCAGGCAGCTCTCCTCTCTCAGTGAAATCCCTTGCCAGCTGGGTAATGGGGGGAGATTAATGACTGCTTTGGAAGCCAGTTATCCAGCATGCCGGCCGGAGGGCAAGCATCGTGATAGTTGCAGCAGCTGGTTTGGAGAGGAGGGAAATGAGGGGAAGATAAAATTGCACGCCCAGAATGCCAGGGTAGCCTGTGTTCATGCTTTGATGTCTTCTCCCTCCACACCCTCCTGTGGGTTCAAAATGAAACTAGACTGCATTTATAATGGGTGTGTGAATATCTGTATTTAGCTGCAGCAAGCAAGCTTTTGGGCTGGAGCCTTGTGTGTGCGTGGTGCTGGGGAGATGCAGCTGGGAGCGAAGCAGGGAGCTTTCTGTGCCCTGCTGTGGGGACATACAGACACACACCCAATCAGCCCACTGATTTGGGAACTGCAGCCTAACAAATCCCAACAGGTGTGGATGCAAGAGGAGGCAAGGGGAGACTCAGCACCCTTTTGTTCCTCCTTAAAGGTGCTGAAGGTTGTAGGTCAGCATGCAAGCTCCCCCTGCCCCTCTTTGTGACCGCAGTCAGATTGATGGCCAGGACAGTGACTCCACACAATAAACAGACAGCTGCAGACCCACCTCAAATTCCCTAGAACCCATGTGTATAACTGGAAAAGCAGGGCTGAGATTCTGGGAGGAACAGCACTCCTCCTTCTGCCAGGGTACTTCTGAGTGTACAAACAGGGGCTCCTCCAGCCTGCCAGGCGCACACCAGGAGACGGCTTGAGGGAACAGAGCTGCTCCTGCTATTGTGCAACCCCACTGCATCCACTTCTGCACGGCATGCTTTAATCAGCAGCCCTCCCTTTGGCCCCCAGGCCTCAAAATTCCACAAAACCCAATTAACAGAGATGAGAGAACTCTAGCATGTATACATATGAAATTTCAGAAGGCTAAAGAAGAGACTCCTAATACCATAAAGCCTGCCCTAAAGTAAAATTTGCATCTGAAATCTACATAGCTAACCCCTGCAAGGAACACAAGATGGTTGAGTATGCTACCCCAGGGGTAACTTACCCCCAGGTTTTGTTGGATTTGACTCCTGTAAGTTTGCAGCTAGGGAGCACTGCAGAGCCAATGCAGCACCAACCCTGGATGCAGCACAGCTGCCCTGTAGGAGAGCAGCAGCCCTAGAGAGTCAAGAGAACTTCTCCAGGTGAGCTGCCCAATGCAGGCTCACACAGTACTTATACAGGCTCATTAGGGGAAGTATTTAAGACTGAGCTAATTAGCACCCACCAATTCAGTGCATTGAGCCCAGGTGTTTCATGCTTTGTTGACCCAGTGGTACACTGGCTTGTTCAGGTTGCCTGCCCTGAGAAAAACAAAACAAAAAACGAAACAAAAAACCTCAGCAAAAACAGTCCTTTAGGTATGAGTTAGGTGTTCAGAGAGGAACTGATGAAAAAAATGACCTAGCCCTTTCAGATCAGTCCTTTGTTTTACCATCTTGTTTGTTTCAGATACACAGTTTCTCCTCCTGTTATCCTACCTGTGGCTTAATTGCATACTAATGCTTCTGTGGCTGTGCTCAATTTTGAATCTCCATGTGCATGCCCTCAGTAAGAGTGGCACAGCATAGCCTTCTTCAACTGGGAGGAGCCAGGTGAGAGCTGAAGCCCCTCGCCCAAATTCCTCCAGGAGCACAGCATATCCCCTAGCAGGGCAGGGGGATCAGGCAGCGTGCTGGGAGCACAGGTAAGCATTTCACTGCCAAAACACGAGGCCTCAAAGCTGCTTTTTTTATTACCTCCGGATTCTGCAGAGGGCTCGTTATCTCACGCCGCGAGCCAGCATGATCAAAGCCCCAGGAAAGGTCAGGCATTCCTGAAGGAGCCATACTCAACCAGCACTCCCCCAGCCCACAACACCTCCTGAAATCCTTTATCTCACTAACGAGCCAGCCTACAGATTAGCCAGCCCTGCCTCAGCTTGATGGTGAGAGCACCCAACACCTGGCCTGGGTTTTCTGAACAGGAGAGTGTTCTTTTCTTTTATTCTTTATGATTTTGTTTTGTGAAGGAGGCAGAGTTTCCTTCCTCCACCTTAATGCAAGTGAGTTCGATGCTGAGAAAAAGACGTATGTCTGTGCCACACTGAAGAAGCTGCTTTTCTCAGGGGGTCAGCTCCTGATGTATCACACAAAGTGATACAAATGGTGAATTGAAATATCCTACACCTGAAAAGTCATTCATGGCACCTTCCAGTGAGAGGGTGTTGCTCTCTCAGTGCTTGACTGGCCTGTTAGCCCACAGGAGCACAGTTGTCACCCTCCTCCTCAGCCGCACTTTGAGGTGCAGGGGGGTGTAACTTGCAAGGAAAATCAAACTGTCCCTAATAATAGGGCAGTGGTAAACTTCAGAAGTGCCTCTTAAACAAAATAACATGTAACCCTTGCATAGTGTTGGAGGTTCACAGGTTTGAGGCGTGACTGCGGGGCTACCCCTCACCACAGGCAGGGTGCTGCGAGCAGCCGTGGGACCATCTGGAGGGGTGATTTACAGGGGGCTCAGGCAGTCTGGCAATTCAGGCTCTCTTTTACGATGTTTAGACTTTTACCCGTGTTATAAAGTGCAGCACAGGCTTTTTATGAGGATGTAGGTGCCTGCTGCACAAAGCTCGGGCTGTGGGTTGGGTGTTGTTTTTTCTTTTAAGAATGACTTTAAATTTTAAAGGGCAGCTCTTGAATTTAAAAAAAAAAAAATGAAGTCTAGCAGCAGGCAGGAATATCCCATGCAGGATTTAAAAGGCGTCATGTGCATTGTGCATACCAGCAGCAATTTTTAAGCCCTCTGGCACCTTCCCAGGGGTGAGCACAGAGGCCAAAGCAAAGTTGGAGGAGATCCAGCCCTGCCATCAGTGGGAGAGACATTTTGGGTCTGGAGGACCCACATTTGGGTCACACGGCTGTGTTTTGGCAGCTCTCGGAGGCTGACTTAGCACCGTAGCTGACACAAGAACATCCATTGAAGCCTGCTTGGTTGGCTCCTCATGGTGTTCCTGGGTCTGGTACCCACAGCTGAGCATCCGTATGTGGTTTGTACAAGTGTGCGCGCATTCAAAGTGTTTGAAGCTCTGCTTCTTTACACTTGTGTTTCACCCCACTCCTTCTCTGCTCATGCTGAGCTGTATACTGTGATCATTACACTTCTAGCTACACTCACAATTTTGTGTCTGCCTGGTGTTACGATCCCTCGTGGGACTGATCTAGAAAATTAAGCTAGTAGTTTTTGAGCACTTCTGTTTGTACTGAGGTCATCTTTCACAATATGGCAGAGAAATTTCTGTTATGACCTTCTACTCATGGTTCAAATAACCTGTCTCAGAGGCACTCTGTTTCTGGAGGGCCCTATTGCTTTAATTCTTATTAAAATTGGTTTTGCCTTCTGTGGAACAGTACTGCAGAAATTAAGTACTTGCAAATGCGTTTTACCTCCAGATATATGTTGCTGTTTGAATTTTCAATCCTAGTGAAGCTTTAGCAGACTGCTACTTTTGGCCTAATCATTTGTACGTTTTTAGGGATTTTTTTTTCCTTAGTTTAAAAATGAATATTTTATTTTAAGCCTTTGGACCATCTTGCCCACATCCAGTGATGGATGTCTAATGAGATGACTTTTTACCTCCACTAAATGGTTATATTGTTTGCGCTGATGTATGCTAAGACTTGATGCATTAAATCTTTGGTCATTAGCAGATGCCATTAGCAGAAAAGTCCAAATCACTTAGAGCTGTGACTTAAGACTTTTCATTAAAACCTGAATTTGCATGTTATTGGATAAATCTGTTAATACGGTTTAGCTGGACTCAGAGAAGTTACTTGAAAACTTTTCTCCAGTCGGTATGCAGGGTCAGCAGTGCCTGGGAGCCTTAAAGTTTAGAAAATGCCCCTCTGGTGCTTGCTTTGTACCCCACTATATGCTGGGTGACCCTCTGTTAATCCAACTGCATACAGCCTGCTCCCAGGCCCTTAACTCCCTAAAATCCAGTGGCAGGGGCTCCTCACTGCTTGACAGTGTATGGACGGCCATTCCTGGACCTTTGGTGTCAGGCAGTGTCAGCCACAACAAAAATTTGCCCATGTGGGGAGGAAGCTTGCCCAGCGCAAGGACTAGCTTAAACATCATTGAAGTAGTCAAAGTCTCCACTCCTCCATTTTCACATCCATTTCCATCTTGTTTTCTTGGATTCCCTATTATTTACAAGACAAAGGAAGTAGGAGTGCTTCCACAAGTGCCGGCCACACTGGGTAGTGTGGGCAGTCCGGCTCGGTCTCTGCTGTGCTGGAAGTAAGCAGGTACTGTCCAGTCAGCCTTTCTGCTGCAAACTCAGGTGCAGTGAGGCAGCTCTTGGACACATACAAGTGTGCCAGGTGCTTCCACAGCTCTTGAGTCCATGTGCTTGCCTTCATGAGGCAAGAGCGTCTCTTCTTAAAAAAACCCCACTCAAAGAAAAGTTGGCCATTTTCAGCCTTCTTGGTCTCTGTTATGGCACGTGGCATTGAGTAGGCCGTGATACAGATTTGATGTAAACATGTACTTGGGAGTGGTCTTATTTCAAGCAATTTTAATCCACTGCGTGTGTCATACTGAAAGGCATCGCCTGGTCAGTCACAGGAATACAGGACGGGGCTTTTTGTGGGCTCACACCAGGAGCCTTGGCCTGCATCCTGTGGGACGCAAAGAGGCCAGTGAGGAAGAGTCGCCTCATCCTGTGACGCACATCATGGCCCCAGCAGGAACACCAGCCCTCAGGGCTGCCCTCTGGCCACTCACTCCCACACCAAGTTCACGTATTCACCCAATTGGTGATGTCTTATTTGCATAAAAGGTTTCCAAGCTCAGTTTGGGTGCTGGAGGATGCAGAGGACTGCCCGTGTTGAGCATTGGACCAAAGCTTGTGCAAGAGCATGGTGTCAGCTCTGTGGAAGCATCACAGTGCTTGTGTTCACCTTGGCCAACAGAGGATGGAGAGGGCTATGAACATTGGAAAATGATGGAAAAAAATGCCTTTTTGGCAGTCTCATTTACTTGTGGCATATTTAACGGAAGAGGTATGCTTGTTGCTGCTGAGCATGTGATTTGCTGCTACTAATTAATGCATGTTTGGTGTGGGTCTCTTTGCACCCGTATACATCAAGAAAAAGAGGAACCATGCAGGGTGGACAAAGTTAAAGGTCCATCGTGTGGGAACGGGAACTCAGAATGAGCACTCGCCTGTGAAGTTGGGCAGCATTTGCTGGGAACCAGTGACCATCGGGGAGACCCTCATTGCTGCGCTGGAGAATGAAATCAAACATCACAAAATGTTTTAACAGCAAAAGCTTTCCAAGCAAGTCTGCGGCTTTGCTGGCGATTTCATGCCCTATCAGTCGTTAGTGAGTATTTCTGAAACTAATGGGCCATGCGACGTTAGGCATAATCTGTACACATGTGCACTGGCAGCCTGCAAATAGCAGCAGGCTTGTCCTCTCCCTGAGCAGGCTGGGAAGCACTGCCCGGCTCCCCGTGCGGCGCTGCAGCACCTCGCGTCTCCCTACAGCCTTCCAGAGCAGGCGAGAACAAACAAATTAAGGAATCGCGAGAGAGAAGAAAACTGAGATAGCGAGGGATTTCTAATCGAGTTATTTTAATGCTGGGTGTGCTTTAATCACTCACTTAATGGCGGTGCTTAATGAACACTTGAAATAAAGCGTGTTTCTGTCAGAGATTCAACAGCCATGTTTTTAAAGCTGTCTTGAGGGAACTCAACTGTTCATTACAACTTTTCAGCAAAAAGCAGTCAGAGTTGTGCTGTATTGATTTCCAAGATGGAAAGGGATGAAAAAATAAAGTTGCCGAAAGAAGAAGAACGTAGAGAAGCTATTATTTTTCACACCAATGTCACAATTAACCTGAATCAGATCACTGATTATAATGCATTTAGATAGATGCTTATCCCAGGTTTTATCAAATCCCATTCACTCTGGTCTTTGCAGCACTCCCCTGGCTGCTGTACTTGGGTTTTCATTGTGTTCTGACACTTCGAACTTTAAGCAGAGCAGTTTGCCCTTTGTGGGCATCCCTGTACACTGCCTGCATTTCCAGGTGTGATGCTTTGTGCTCTAAGCAGTCCAAGCTCCAGTCCAGAAAAGAGCCCAGCATCACTGGGGTGCATCGCTTCACTTTGCCACCTTTCTGGGTTGAGTACCATGACCATCACCCTCCATGTTCCCAAAACGGGAAGGATCAGCAACATAAATACTCCCCCACTGCTGAGCTGGAAGCAGAGCAAAAGACAGACTCTTTTATTTGTCTTCTGTAGATCAGAATATTGCTCAGCCCCTGTTACCAAGGGGGTGATTCAGGTGGTGCTTTCAGGTGAGGTTGGAAGCAAGGCTGCGGATCGCTACCTCCATACCTGCTATCTCATTTGCTCTGCTGCAGTGTCTTGTAGTTGGAGAAGGTTTTGAAAATTAAACATAAAGTAGTCTCTTCTGTCAAGAGAGTAGAAGGAGGCTGGCTTTATACATAAAACTATTTGCTGTAAATAAGTGGCTTGGGGATGAGGGGAACAATCCGACCTCTCTATATCAAGCTTGCTGCTCCTCTGCAGAGCTGTTCACAGAAGGAGATGTACGCCAGCTCCCAGGAAGATGGCAAATTATAATTGCAGTTATTGCTGGCGTAGATTATCTGTTTCATCTACGAGTAACAAATTCTGGCCAGAACACCTTCCACCTCCAGTGCCTGTCCATGACAGCATGTCTTCTCACACAGGCCTGGTTTTCGCACTGCTCCCAAACCGTGCTCTTCTTGCTCTTGCATTTCTATTGCAACAGCTGGTCATCAAAGGCATAAACCTAGAGTCAGTTTAATCATTAAAATGCTATTGCTATTTTGAGACAGCAACTGAAACTGCCATCTCTGTGTTTGATAAGTCCTTCTGTCTAAGAATGATTTCAAGGCTCTAGAAAGAAAAAATTAAATAGGCTAAAAAAGGCACAGATTTTCCTTGTTTTTTTCCAGGCCAGGGTATCCTCAAGTCCTCCAGCAAGTCATTGGTCCTCTGATACTGCTGTAGCGGGAGTGGAAAGGGTTGCGTTTTCTGTTGTTGGGTGTTTGACAGAGCTATCTGCTGTTGCATTTTCTTCTCTCGATTTAATGTTTGTTATCAAAAACCTGAAGCCCTCCTTTTCAGGAAGAAAAGGGAATGTGTACATTTGGCTATGTGGATCTGCTTGTCTCCTGCCTTAAGAATTTTTGTTGTGTTATTTCTTTGTGTTATTTTTGGTGGGTTTTTTGTTGTTGTTGTTTTAATGTGGCTATTTTAGCTTGAATTGAGAAGACCGTCTGCCATTTCCTGTACCCAACACACAGCTTGTTGACAGCAGAGGAGAAGTAAGGAGCTGGAGGCATTTGGGGCCTTTTTAGAGGCAGATCAATTTTTAAAAGAAAAACAAGAAGAAAGAACAGAGCTGTTTTGGGTGTTGCTTTCAGCCTTTTGTTCTACCTTCAGGCTGGGGCTGGAGTGCTCCTTTGCTGGGACAACCTGATGGTGGGAGCAGCAGTGAGGTGCGACAGTGGCCACATGGGACATGGACTACGTGCCCCACCACCAGCAGCACGGCCGCCTGTGTGGCTCTGCAGGGCTGGCAGGGCTGCTCACATCTCCCTCTGCACACCAGCTGGAACAAATGGTCCCTGCTGCAGCCTGCCTGCCCAGCGCTGACCCACAGGCATTTTTGCCATGGCTGGCTCAGGCTTTTTATAGTTTTTGCACACTTGTTGCATATAGGATACCTTACAGCTTTTAGCTAGATGTTTGGGGAGGTGGGTGGGTTTTTTTAATTATTTCTTTTTTTTTTTTTTCTTCTGCTAGTCTCACATTTCTTCAGAAGCATTTCAAAAATGAGAGAAAACCGTGGCAAGGTGCCTCAATGTGTAACACAAGGTCTTTGGGTTCATACACCATCAGGTTCTCAGCCTCTAATATGAGAACACCTTGTTTTGTTTTGTTTTGTTTCATTTCCCAGAATTGCAGATCTTGAGCGTGGCTGCACATTCTCACTTTCCTTTCTGGGGCACGTGAAGAGGGTTGTACCCAGAGCTGAGTGAAGGCCTTTGGTGTTAGGCCCCTTTTGGACAGACGTGTGACTTTTTCAGACTCCTCTGGACATCAGATTGCATCCTCAGCTGCTCTGTAGTGTTTCTGTAGGCTGCTTTAGGTACCAGCGTGCACTGAATTATTACATTTTGGTGTATGGTTGCTTGTGGGAGCAGGAGGAAGCCCACTGACAAAGAAAACACAGTTTGGTGGATTTCAGCAGGAGAAATCTAATAGTTCCTTCTCATACGTGAGCCCAGAGTAGGATTTTGGCCATAACAATCAGCCATGAAAAGCTTCTGGGGTGGCAAAGCCTGGAGAAAAAAAAAACAAGAGAAGAGTGGACATCAGCAAGCAGATCACCTGCTTGGGCTGGCTTGCAAGGGCAGGTGTGAGATCAGCACTGATGGAGTCCGTGGGGCTTTTAAAAATAAGTAAGTCAGTGGGCCTTTCTGGCCCAGGCCAGAGCACTCCCGTTGTTATCATTGTTTTGTTTTGCAGGCTCTGGCTCTGCAGACCCCAAATGCTGCTGATGGAGATGCAGCCCCTTTCTGTGTTAATTTTAAGCCCGTTGACAAGCGGTTTGCTTTTCTCCTCACTTCTTACGGTTCCCTCACCCATTGAAAACCACAGCCACGGGCTTAGGGAATAAGGTGCCGAGAAGTAGAAAATAAAACCGAATCTGCTGGATGCTGAGGAGTGAGGGGTGCCCGAATTGGCTTACTGTGAGGACAAACAGGCGCCTGCTGAAAGCAAGCAACCCTGATACCACGGGCATGCGTGACAATTACAGCCAATATAATACACAGTGTTAATTACTAAAATTTGAGAAATTAATGCCGATTAGCAGCTGTGTGTGTGACCTAAATACATCTGTTCCTTGATCTTTATTCATAATGTACAGTTTATTGTTGATAAAGTAATTGCTGAATGGTGGGCTGGCCCATGAGTCTCGCAGCTAAAGACCGAGGCCTGATCTGTAAATCAGCTGAAATTTGTTGGCGTCTGTTTTGGTTGCATGTATACAGATCGGGAAGATGAACAGCAGCCTGTGCTATTGCCTTTACAACTCAACTCAAACGTATTATTGAGAATTCATATTGCTTTGATTATTTGATCGCAAAAATGGACCTAATGCTTGTTGGCTTTAAAACACCTACCAGTGCCGCTTTCTCTCTCCATCTTGCAAAATATAAGACAAGGCCAAAGCTTAAATTAAAATCCTCAGGTTCTTATCTCTTTCCCACAGGAAAGCAAATCTGTGTTGAAAACCGTAAAATTAAGAGGAGAGCAAGGATAGCATAATTTAGCAAAAATTCATGGCACCAGATTCTGAGCTATATGACTGGAGGGATAGGTCAGACATTAAGAAGATACTGCCTGCTAATGCAAGTTCCTTAAGGTGGTGCTCTGGAAACAAGGAAAGCAGAAAATGCGGCACTGCTTCCCATTTGCTCCTTCTTCGTCTGCTCCTACCGGCCTTAACAATAAATTGAGCTGTCCATTGAATAGCCCTCCTGGTTTTAGAAGTCCAGAGAAATCCTTGGTGTGGAGTTGGAGCATTGTCACTATGTCTATTCGTGCCAGGATTTGAATAGTGAGACTCATAATTTCATTCGGTTCCTAAATGATTTTTTTTTGCTGTTAATTCACAATGCTTGACAGGCTGTCCTCGCTGAGATTTATCACTGGTTTTCTCTGAAGGCCTATTGCTTTTTTTTTTTTTCCTCCTTTTTTATTTTATTAAAAATCTGTTTGTGGCATAATTGTTTTAGCCAAGGGGAAGGGTGGCGGGATGGAAACGAGGAGCGCCTCTCAGTGCTGGGATTGTCGCTGCGGTTCATCCTGCTGTGGGAACAGCAACTTTTGTCTCATGCAGCACTACCGCAGAAGCACCGCGTTGGCATGGAGGAGCCCCGCTGCCTTTCAGGCTTGATTCACGAGCGTGGTTTGTGGGAACATCGCCTGGCAGTACCCGCTTCGGGGCCCCACTGGGTGTTTTCAGCGCTTTGGTCCCTCCCTGGGTGAGGTGGCAAAGCTTTGTGTCTGTCCTCGGGGTGGTCAGTGGTCTCCTTCCCAAACGGCCCCTTCCAGAAATGCCACTGCCAGCCCCTTTTAGCTTCAGTCATACCAGTATGTAAAAACTGTATTTTGGAAGCCACATCTCGCTAACACTGTTTTCCCTTCTCTTGCAGTCCAACAAGGTGCCAGTGGTACAGCCTTCTCACGCAGTTCACCCCCTCACCCCCCTTATCACCTACAGCGATGAGCACTTTTCCCCGGGCTCCCACCCATCTCACATCCCCTCTGACGTCAGCTCCAAGCAAGGTGAGCCCGCGCTGCTCGGGGGCTTTGCTTTTCATGTTTCAGAGGGAGGGCTCCCACCATGCGTGCCTACTTTCCGTTCTGCCATGATGCTGGTATTTAGCTTGGCTGTTTAAATCTTCGTGCTCTTCCTAATGTGATAATTCTGGCTTGTTTTACTCGTCAGAGCCTTTAAAAATCTCAATAAGCAGCAGCCAGTCCTCACCACCCCCTGTTGTGCCTGAGGCTTGCAGCATGCAGACACAGAAACAGCAATCATCCCTCACTGTCCCTAAAACTGGGGAAAAGCACTTCAGTTCTGCTGTTATCAAAACCTTTTCTTTTTTTAAATCAAAATTGCATTTTATGTTCTCATATTCTTGCTTTCTGAATTCTTCTATATAATAATTGGCATAACTGTAGTCTAACCACCATCACCCAATGAGAGGCTTTTTTAGTTCTGACTTTCCCTGGATGCCTTGTTTTTGTGTTGGCCTTGCTATGCTGATAATAATATGGGCTACCTCCAGAAAATACCATAGACATGTTGTTGTGTGGTTATTTTCCTTTACTCCAGCCTGCAGATGCATGTATAATTCTTTTTTCAGAGAAGGTGGAGCAAATGGAGACCTCATGTCCTCATTTGTCTTCCTTCTTCGTGTGAGTGCCCAGGAGGAGGACACTGGTGGTCGTTCCTTGAAGCCTCATGGGTGCTGTGTGTGTTTGACTATGGGATTTGCACCCCACAGCTGCAGCTTGTGAGCACAGGAGGTTTTGGCTTATTGAATTGATGGGGCATCATTTTCCCCCTCATCTCCTGCAGACCCAACCAGGAGGCCTCATTTGTGCTTACTTCCTGTCCTCCTTTTCTGCCTCGTTTTGCTCTCTCTCCACCCAGCCCATCTCTCATGCAGAGCTCTGATATTTCCAAACAGGCTCTTGATTCCTCCTCTTAGCGTCTGGCAGTGATGCCGATGGACAATGCGGGCCGGAGGCTCCTGCTTTTTTTTTTTTGCTGTGATGGTCTTCTTGATGTGTGTGGTCTTCCCATGCTCCCATCCCAGCACCACCAGCGTGTCACAGCAGCCGCAGTGAATTGGTCCATGCTGTTGCTGCTGAGGGAATATTTTCCCTCAGGTCCTCTGCCAAATGCCTCCGACCATTGTTTCTGTCCTCGCCTCCCAGTGTGGAGCTGGAGCAAGACGCTGCCTCGCTGCCCCAGCCCCAGCGCTGGGGGTCCCACAGTGGCTCGCCCCCAGCATCGCCTCTCTCACCGTGGGTACCTCGGGATGGACACGTGGCTACCACCTTTCCATAGGCAGTTCATTCTTCTCTTTTGTCTTTATTGCTTCTAACCCTCCTGAGAGCAAATCTGGCTTCGGATAGTGCGGGCTGTGAGGCTGCTTCACATTTTCCTCCTGGGCATCAGGTAGCTGGTGTTTCTCCTTAAGAGGCCTGAAGTCTTGTGCACTAGGCCAGAGAGCACAGCGTCCTCCCCATGGGTCAGAAATGTGCATTTTGGGGAAGCAGCCCAGCTCTTCACACACAGCTTGATTGGGTAGGGGCAAGGTCATGTCACTGCTCCTCAGGACCATCAGCTGTCACCAAAGACAGGAGCTGGTCTTCTTTTTCACCCTTTTCTAACTGCTCGGAAAGAGTGTTTGCTGTTAAAAATCCTGGAATACATAAAATGTTCTCCCCTGTCAGCCACCAGCTGTTTTACAGCTCTGAAAAGACAACTGGCCAGAGATTTGAGCCTCAGGCTGTGGTCCTAAGCCTGGCTACTTAGCTTTTGAGGCACTGAAAAAGAGTTTGTAGTAAGAGCCAGTGTTATTTTCTGTCCTTTCCTGTACACAATCCCGAAAGATATTCCTCAATTCATTTAATTAAATTCAGAAGATTTAAATGCGAGCTATGGGGTGGGGTGGGAAGGAATCAGTTGTGTCAATCTATAAAACCAAGTCTCAAGGTAGCACACACTCAATCTTGGGCCTTTGGAGTGTCACTACATAAATATTTAATACCCTTTTAAAGAAGCTGATTTAACATGTGAAGTCGACTTAACACTTCCTTCTGCTTCAGTCTCCTCTTCCCCAAACATATTTAAATAAACCAGTGTTCTTTGCGGCCTCTGCAACTGTAATTCCATGTCTCCTGGGAGCGTGAGTTTGAGGTGAAGAATGGAGACCAGAGGCCCTTCTGGGACCAGGATTAGCTTTAATCTTGAGGTGATTCTTACAATTGTAGGACTCTGTGTTCGGGGGAATGTGAGCTAATGGAACGTTTCTGATGGGACCCTTTATTTTTCCATGAAATACTACCAATGCAAAACAGATTGACCTTGGAGCCCACAGGAGTCAACTTGATGAAGAGCTTAGTTGGAGCTGGAGTGACAATTGGAAGCCAAATGAATCATATCAAGTGTGACCATTACAGGCCTGAAAATGATTCTTAATTAACCACTGATCCTCTGTGGTAACAAGTTTCCAAAATCAGTGAATCCATAAGGGAACCAGCGAAAACGTGCAAGTAGCAATTTACCTAATCTCATAGCTCTGCTGTGCTGCCTCTGACAATGCTTTATTTTTATTTTAGTTAGTCTTGCTTCGTGCTGTTTGTTGGAGGAGTTCCTCAGGATTCTGCTGGGTTTGGTAGAACCATTTAGAGGACAGTTTTGCCTAACGCACCTGACAGGAAATCTGAACTTCTGCAGGTCCTTAGCCCAGACATTTATTGTGCCGTTCCACTTATTTTCCCCCCAGTATTTCCATTTGAATTGCAATACTTATTTAAAAGGTGGCATGAGTGGCCTGTAACACTGACCAAACAATTGGTTATTTCTCACCCAGAGCACTAATTCCATCATAGCGTTGGCTGTGTTAGTTGTGAATGGTAACTTGCATTTGCAGTATTTTGAGGTGAAAGTCATTCATTCTTCTGTACTCTTTAACAGGCATGTCCAGGCATCCTCCAGCTCCTGATATCCCTACCTTCTATCCCTTGTCTCCAGGGGGGGTTGGACAGATAACACCACCTCTTGGCTGGTAAGATCTTTTAGCTTCTTTTCAGACAAGGTGCATGTTTGTACCATCCGCTGGTGTTGAGTCAATCGCAGCATTAAAAAATAAGAATGTCGCTGCAGTAAGAAATAACTATGTTATTTGAGTTTAAAAGATCAAAAAATGTTGATCTTTGAAATGAATTGAATCTGGTTTTTGAACACGTACAGAAATTGAAGTGTGTAGATTTCACTTTGAAGTCTTATGGCTCGGATTTGTGGCTCTTGGCATTTGGAAAGATAGCAGAAAACAGTTCTCAAGGAATTAAATGTAAATTTTTAATAAACAAAATTGCAATTACTGAAGGGAGGGGAGGTAAGAGAGAACTTTGAAGTGCGTGTGGTGGGGGGGAATCTTGAAACTGCACCAAAATGGAGAACAAACTTTTGTAGTCTGCTGCTTCTTACAGTTTCTGTATGGAGGGAAGCCTCAGTTATTATGAGACTTTGCTCTTCTTGCTAATATTAGCACTCGTAAGATCTTTCTGTGCCATTCAGAGTGTCATTTTCCTTTTGGAGGAAACACATGGTACTTTCAGAATGTAATCTATTTGGCAAGATGTTTCATGCCTGCTTGGAGTAGATACATAACTCACTCCTCAGTTCTCTCAGAGCAGGGAATAAGTAAACAGAGCAACAATTTCAGTGCTTTAGAATCCTTATCTTGACTAATCTGTGCCCACACAACTAGAGACGTAGATTTTTTTCGTGTGTCTCTTTATGAGAGGAAAACATAATCCAGATGACAGCAGGCAGAGAAAGTAGAGACCGTAACATGGTTAAGTGCTGCGTTGCTGGCAAATCTTGCAGGAAGTGCCACATGCCTTTTTGGAGCAAATTGTTATCAGATACAAAACTAAAATATGGAAGCATCTGACTCCCCATTCATTGCTGCTAGGCTGACTCACCGCCTCCACCACCAGCACGCAGTTCCTGGCATTTATTTTCCAGATGTGGTCCATCGTTTCTTTTGAATGGTTTCATGATGCAGAGGCTGGCGGGGAGGGGAGTGGCTTAACTGGAATGAGAAAGAAGAGGAGAGACAAGCTGTGATTTTACAAGGATTGGGAATGTGTTCAGTGGTGCTCATTGACAGCTGGACATACCTGGCCATCCCTTATGCACCGTGGCTTCCAGCTCCCTCATGTGTGGAAGTGCTGCTGAGACTTCCTCCACCCTGTAAGCACTGCTCATTTCCAGTAATTTAGTCCAAGTGTGAAACCGATATCCCTACAAAGGCCACTATCCATTTCTTCTCTCTCTGCTTCTGAAAAGCTGATCTACCAGTGAGTAGCTCTTGGAACAGGATTGGCGTGTGTGGTGATCTTGCTGGGCTGGTTCAGGTACTGGGGTTGAAGTTGGTAAGGCTGAACTTTAAGTAGTCAAGGTGTACTTGTGTTGCTATTGGTCTTTTTGTCATACGCAAGTATATTTTCTTAGAAGAACTGGCCACTTGTTCCTCACTACAGAATACACAAATGAAGAAAGTCTTAAGATATCACAGACTTACGAAACTATTCAAAAGGTTTTCTGGCTTGGTAATTCGTACTCTAGTGTTCTTGCACTGAAATACATTGGGAATATTTGGAACAAAATGTCTCTTTTGTAAGAGCTAGTTAAACAAGTCTGATTGCAGTGTTTCTAAAACTAGGTGCAAGGGGGTATGCATGTGTGTTTTGGAAGAGGAAGGTTGGTTGGTTTGCTTTCCTCTCCAGTAGAAACCTAGACTGGGAATCTTTCATTAGTGAAGGAGAAAGTCCTAAGTATTCAAAGCTAATAAACGCTCGAACACAGCAGAACTCTGGAAAATTTTGCCTATTTTTGTTTCACCCTGAGTTCCCATCAAGTGCTTACAACTCTAGAGTTACTACTGAGTACCGTATCATATGATTGATGGGTTCCTTTCTTCTGTGACCTCAGGCAAGGTCAGCCTGTATATCCCATCTCGAGTGGATTCAGGCAGCCCTACCCATCCTCACTCTCAGTCGACCCTTCCATGTCCAGGTAGGTGTAGGAGGTGAATGACTGACTGGGGAGTAACTGCTGGCATTAGAGGGCAGGTTGCTTTTCTGCTTGCATCTTGGTCTGCCTTTGCTTGCTTTTCAGTCAGCTAAAACTTTATGCGTACATTTTTATTTAACATATTTGTGTATATAACAGTTTGCCTGGATCCCACACTGGTTTCATTCAGCATTTTCTTGGCAGTTTCTGAAGTATCACAATTAGGAGCACCAGTAAATTGTCAGCAATTAATTGATCTGTTTCATCTGAAATGAGTCATTAGTTCCTTTCTAGATGCAACATATAACATGCATACTTTGGTTTTACTCATACAAGTATGAAACCAGGTGGATTGTCACTCTCATTCTGTAGTTTTATTGTCAAAGTTGTTGGTAATTAGTCTTGAATCATTTAGGTATCACTCCACATAGAAACTTGCTCAGAAATAGATATTTCATAGCCCAAAGCCATTAATGGCAGGGGATGCCAACACAGTGTATTTGTTCTGGTGTGTGACTCAGGCACTGTGCGTTTATGTTAAGCTCAAGCAAGCAATGCTAACTGAGACTTGGCCATGACACACTCCAGACCTCCTCTTCTCTGCTTTTGCACTCTGAAGACAGCTTCTGCATCCTGTGCTTAGTGTACACAAGGTTGCAATATACCATTCTTGTTTCTTTTGTGTGACCTGTAGAAGACACATCCTCTTGCACGGGGAAGTAAGACAGGCCACTTGATAAGTGGTAGGTCCTCTTGCCTCTGTCTGTGTGGGTTCCTGGATTTTTGCTGTCCCTTCATTTCTTTGCAGTGGAATGACAAGCATGCGCCCGCCAGGTGATTGGGAAGAAAAGCCACTCTTTCTCTGTAATAAAATTGCCTGCTTTGTGTTTGCTTTATATTGATGGAGTGGAGGAAAAGACCAAAGGGACTAGAGAAAAGAGAGGCTGAATGCAATTCCTTAACCAGCACTCATTCAGCATAGCTTTAGCGCATGAGCTTGCTTGTGATGTTACTGGGGCATTCCATCAATCCAAAGGCTAGCATGTAGGTTTTCATGTGCCCTCGGGCTTGCATTGCTCAGCACCCTGGAGGTCTGTCTCAGCCATCCTTGAGGAGGAACTGGGATAGCAGGGTGGGATGATGGAGTTAGTGGTGCTGTTTTGTTTTCTGTTTTCCTTGTTGTACAGGTAGAAGGAAGATTAATTTAGGACACAAATCTTTCTCAGACTCTCTCTGTTTTGTTTTTTTTTTAATTTCTTCCTCCAGAATGTAGGAATTTTTCATCAATATTAGTTTGTGAAGAAGACAGTGAGTTTAGGTGAAGCGATGCTAAAATCTTTTAGTTTTAGTACCTCGCAAAGCAAGAGATTCCTTACAGACCTATCAGGGACTTCTTGAAAAGACTTATTCTTCTTTTATTTTATTTGTTTCTGCATGGCAGTGCCCTCTTTTGCATTGGCTGGTGGTGGATATTCTACAAGTGTTTATATCTTGGTGTGGAAGTACAGTTTTTGGTTAAAAAATGTGTATTTTTATTGCTAGTCAGTGCAACGGTACAACCATTAAATGTTTCTGGTGTGCATTGCTGAAAATATTTGCCTGAAAGGTAATAAAATGACTTTTTTAAAACCAAAATGGTGACTTATTTTTGTTTTTTTTCTTGAATAAACTGCTATAATGCAGTAGCAATGCTATAAATCTTAGCCAAATGTTTTTCATGCAGTCTTAAACAATTGTCTTTCCATTGCAAGTTCTGTAGTGTTTACATTCTCTGGGCATCCCACTGCTGTCATATTTGTTTGATGCCTATCTTCAGTAGGGTTACAGACCTTCCTTTGTTTTCTCTTCTAGGTTTTCACATCACATGATTCCTGGTCCTCCAGGCCCTCACACAACTGGAATCCCTCACCCAGCTATTGTAACACCTCAAGTAAAACAGGAACATCCGCACAACGACAGTGAGCTAATGCATGTGTGAGTCTGCCTTCCTGTGCTAACCCTTTATCTATAAATGCTGGAAAATTAACCCTATCTGAAGAAGAGTCGAGGTTAAAACAAAACAGCAACAAAAAAAGCAACAAGCACCTTACATGACCTCTCTGAATATTAACTCTTCTCCTATAACTAGGAGAGTTGGACTAGATGACCTTTAAGGGTCCCTTCCAACTCAAACAATTCTGTGATTCTAACATCTGAAAGAGATGCGGGCTACTGTTTTAGAAGAGTAACAAAGCCTTTTGTCATTCCAATCCAGCACTCCTAAGCTATCAGTGGCAATCATTCTGATTGCAATATAATTGTGGATCTGTCTACATGAGGATGGTGCCTGAGTCTGAATTTACAGGCTTTTTCTGGGAACAGTTTTAACTGCAAAATCTACTAGTAGAAAGGAGCATTTTTGCTTTCTACTTGAAGGCCTCAGAAAGAAGTGGCTGAGGAGCTATCCTCCTGCCTAAAACAGTGCCCTGCTAGGATAGCAGACATAACCATTCAAGAGGAGAGTTGAGATAGGTGATGAATTTGGAGCAGATTTGGAGCAGATTCGCAGATCAAATGTTATTTGCTAGAGAATGTCAACTTGATATCCCCCCTGAGTTTTACTTTCAGTCAGTTCTCTAAAAAGACATGAAAGGGAGCGAGACATGACCACTGAAATTCAGATTCTTACCAGTTATTTGCTACTGTAACCACTGATTGGAAATTTCCATTGGGTTTGGGGTTTTTTTTAGGCTGAAGGTAAATAGATGCTTTTTTTCCCTCCTTCCCCCTTCCCCCACCACGTTTTAGGAAGCCTCAGCATGAACAGAGAAAAGAACAAGAGCCAAAAAGACCTCATATTAAGAAACCTCTGAATGCTTTCATGTTGTACATGAAAGAAATGAGAGCGAACGTTGTAGCAGAGTGTACTCTGAAAGAAAGCGCAGCTATCAACCAGATTCTTGGCAGAAGGGTATGTACAGAAGGGTGTGCGTGTGCTCACGTGTACTGCTAATTTGTGTGTGTTTCCCTTTAGTGAGTGTGATGGCTCACTTTCTGCTTGAGGTGCTAACTAATGTGCAACTATCAAATTAGCTATAGAAGATAAAACAGGCGACTAAAAATAAAAGCGGGGTCTTGATTTTTTTTCTTTTCTTTGGAGTTAGCCTCTTCATCCAATTGGTGTCTGTTCCATTTGTGTCACATGTCAGCACCTCAGGCGAGAAATACTCTCATCCACACGTGGAAGGAACATTCAGATCACCCTCTAGGTCCTCCTTTAGGCTGGCATCCATCAGGAGGGGCTCACTCAAAGATAAATGCTGAATGCCAACAGAGATAGAATTGAAAAATGAATGCGGTGCAGGTCTGGCTGTAAAAGCATGGAGCATGGAGGTCATTCAGTCCCACACCTGCTCTACAAAAGCCAGTTTCCTCAGCTTTCTCAGTGACTTGTCAGGTGTTGAGTAAAGTCACCAGCCGAGCACTGATGGTCCCAGCACGTCCCAGAGCCTCTCAGTAGCCTTGCTGAGAGCCATTTGCTTTTGTGGCATTGTAGGCATGTTTTCTTCAGTCCATGCGCTGAAAAAAATACAGGCCAACCCACAATTATAAACTTGATGTTCTGTGTAAGTATTGTTCTTCCAAAGGGAATGCAGCATAGATAATCACCCATTTTAGCACTGATTGTACCAAAAATTTAAAAAGGGACATTTGTAATAGCAAGTATGGATTCTTCAAATTCCCTTGCTCAGTTGAACACCTTTTTTGACTACTTGTTACATCAGTATCAAGAGGCACTAAAACTCTCTGGAAGCCCTGTGCTTTTAAGTGGGAAGTCAGTACACAGTTTTAGCCTTCTGAAGCCTTTTTTTCCCTCTCAAACAATGCAGAAATGTCTTGTTACTTACCCTTTGGTTCTTTCTCTCTGATGTTTTTGTTGCTTCTTCTTACATGACATCTCAGTGCTCATATCTTCCATTCTTGCATGCAGGTCCATGTGATCGTGTTTTCATTCTCACTCCCTCAGTAATTCATCTTAGTTGCTGAGTATGTCTTGGCCTGAATGATGGCAGTGGCTTATTTATCTCCATTTTGCTAATGAATCAAACGTCAGTGCTCTGCTCAGTGCTTTTTCCTTTGCTTTGACTTCTATTTCCATAAAAGTACTTCAGGTTCTGCTTTTCTGTGGTACAAATGTACATCTTATCCCATATAATTGCTTGGAGATTAATTATTATCAAATGTTTTATTTTCAGTCATCTGTCCCTTCCCTGTTCACTGTACTCTGTGCTGCTTTGGAACAGGAGCCTCTGTTCTCAGTAGCTGACGCCTTGCATGCTGCTGGGCCCTCTGATGCTATCGATTAGTCAGAAAGACCAACCTAGGAAATCCTCATCTTTAACCAAGGAGAGCTTCTTTCTCTCCTTCCCACCCGTATGCCTCTGGTTCTAGGTCTTAGCTCAGCACTTCTTCACACCCAGCAAGGGTCAAAGCATAAAACACTCTCAGTGAAATGGCAGCCTTATGCACCTCCCAGGTCTGCAGTATGGAAGGATGCCAAATTCTAAGAAAAAGCCTTCTAACCCAGAGCTTTCTCTGCATGTTTTGGAATCCCAGTTTTGCTCTTCACCAGCTCAGAGGGTTTTAAATGTAGGCACTGAAGCCAGCAAGAAATGAAGGACTGCTAGTATTGCCATACAAGGAGCAGTTTTGTAACTGTAGGAACAAGTGACACTAGAAAATGAGGAAGAATGGGCCAGGCAGCTACAGAAAAGCTCCATATAACCTGTAAAAACTTCTAACAGCGTGCTGAGTGGAAAACTAAGTTTCCATTCTTAGACCTTTTACCTTCACATTTCTGGTAAGGCAGCTGTTCTCTGTCTGTCCTCTTGGTACCAGCAAATAATATCTGCAGAAAAAGGCTGTCCCCTTATCTTATTTTCTTAAGGTTTTTCACTTCATTCACACTGAACCAGTAATGTTCCGCCTGTCACGGAGGCAGTCTGACCCTTCTTGTCCCGTACTGAAATTTGGCTGCCTCAGTTGCTTGTGTGGAATTTGTTCCACAGTTTTAACTGGGCTTTTTGCATTACCTGATATTGACTGCTTAGACACAAGTGAAAAATGCTCACTCCTCATTCCTTAAATGCTCAGAACCTTCCAGTTTTGGAATGCATGTGTGGAATATGAGAGCTGCAAATAGGCTGAGCTGCTCTGCTCTCAGTAGCACGTCAAACTTGCCAAGTCAAGGCAGACCAGCCCTGTAGTTCACATCTTCTGACATACAACAAATCGATATCTTAAATCAGATGTGATTTGACCTGAAATCGTTATCCTGTAAATTATTCTTTTGTGAGTGTCTCACTGATTTCATGTCTGTGTTTTTAATACCTTTCTTTTTATAATGCATCCTGCATCACTATCCCTCTCTGTCCCAGCGCACGTTGTCAAAGTCAAACAAGATGCTGAAAGCTGCAGCAGTGAACCTGATTCTAACTAAAAGTCCTTTTGTCTTTTTGGCTCAGGTCTATTGTAGATGTTTCAACAACTACAGAATGATTAGATACCAGTGTAGATGGTGCCTTTTCCACTGTGCAGGTTTTTGGGTTAGTTTGTTGTTTTTCAAATTAGGTAAAAAGAGCAGGAAATTTATCCTTTCTTGGCCACAGCGGTCAACTCGTCATTTGGAAGACTACAGTTCTGTGGTGTTTGTTTCTTAGAATTTTTTTGCAGTTGCCATTTTCTTCTGTTACAACCACAAGAAAGCAGAAGGCGGGTACCTTGGAGCTCAGTGTGTAGAGGTTGATCTTGGAACAGGAGCCTGTTGGTGCTCTGAGAGCCTTTCTTGACAATGAAGACCGGCGTGCAGCTGCTTCAAAGCAAGACAGCAAACCCTTCTGTGCTGGGGAGCTCAGTGCCCTTTAAAAGCAGCACGAACCTGCTGTTTTGTCAAGAACTAGAATATTTTTTGCTTTTGTGTGTGTCTGTGTCATGTTGGGAGAACATGGTTCTTTGAGTGGATTATACGGTGAGCCCTGTTTCCATAAGTGATTTTTGTCTTGCTCAAGGCAGTTGGCAGTTACAGAGTTGACAAATGCCTGAAAGTTGTTTAAGAAACATGGGTGCTTGTAACTGCTAATGAATTTCATTTTTGCAATGGAGAAGGACCGAATCAAAGTCACAAAAATACTTGCTCGTGTCATCTGTTGCTTAGGTATGAGTTATTTCCTGGTCTAATGCTATTTTTATTTGGTTTGCAGTGGCATGCTCTCTCTCGTGAAGAACAAGCAAAATATTATGAACTAGCTCGTAAAGAAAGGCAGCTACACATGCAGCTTTATCCAGGCTGGTCTGCAAGAGACAACTACGTAAGTCGCTCTCTTGAAGGTTCTTTTCAAAGTAACTTCCTTCCCTTAAAAGGTGTTTTTCCTTTTTCTTTTTTGACATGTAACTTGTGGAAAGCTCTGATAGGAGGGATGGTGAGCAAACATAAGCCTGGTATTTGTTTGCACTTCAGACATCTAGAGATTCTGAGATGTTGTTGTTGAGATGCATCTTACGATGGTCACTATTTTTGAGGGAAAAATTTAACACAGAAATTTCTTCTAAGGCAATCAACAGTGCAGTCTGAAAGCTGAAGTACAGCTGTGAATTTTCCATAATGGCATGTGATTACTTGATATCCAGAAATCTTCTGTAGTCCTGAGCTAAAAAAAAAGGGGCACCTCCCTTTCAGGAGAACAAAAGCCAGGGGAGTTGCTGCACGCTGAACTTGAGTTGAAAGTAATTCAGGATGGTCCGTCTCTGAAATAAAGCCTGGAAGACTTCTATAAATAAACCTTACAATAGGTTCTGCTTTTATACAGTTCGGAAAAACTAAGAAATTTAACAAAGTTTTTTTTTACAATTACTCATTTTTTATGATTAAATATCAAACAAGCACTACTGCCACACTGTATGGCTCATGCTGCACAACTACATGGTTGTTCTCTCTATGAGAAGTCAGTGGAGTTGTATGTTACATAATGTGGCTCGAAAGCCACAGTCCTGAGAGACTGACCCCAGCCCGAGATCTGGGCTCCTTTCTGTCCCCTATCAACTGTGACATTTACTGTGGTAGGAAGTGTACATGCTGTATCTGGCTTAGTTTCCCATCTGTATTGGGTGGACGATAGCATTTTCTGTTTCAGTGATGTCTTCTGGATGTTGAAGATTTTGAGGCACCTGAATACAGCATTAACAGAGACTGCAGAAGTACCCAACATTCCAATGCAGCACAGTGACTGTTCAGCTTAAACGAAGTTTTTGTTGTAGGCCTGAGTGTCTTAGGGAGATTTTTGGCATGGAAAGTATTGACACAGAAGCTGTGTGATCATCTGTGAAGCAAAAGCCTTTGTCTTGCTCACATCCATGCCCAGTTCTATAAGCATGCTGCTATAAGCACTGGCAGCCTGTTTCTGCCTTTTTTATAGTCTTTTTTCCTAGCAGATGAGCTGTCATGACCTTATGCAGGTGGGGTTTACTTCAAGTAACCAGACCATGTCAACAGATCTGTTTTGAAATGCACCTGGGAACAAACAGGGCCTTACTGAAATGTCTCTGCAACAGGGGGACTTCAATTGTCTTGAAATTACTTGCTGGAAAATCAGAGTACTTCACAGCGGTGCCACCTCACGCTTACTTGCTGTCAGCCTTCCCTGTGGTGGCTGGCCTTTAAAGTGCCAGAAAGATACCTTTTGGTAACTTACATTTACCTGGAGAACAGTGACTGTCCTGTGATGCTCAGGCATGTTGACTTCACGAACCCAATGCATTTTGCCACAGCACACACCACCATACAGCACGAGCAGTGGACCTGCTGTTTCTTACACACACTGACAGACATTTTGAGTGTATAAGATGGCACGCAAGAATTCGCTCTTTGATGTGCTTCCTACTTATATCCTGTGTAGCAGTGCAGTTCTGACGTGCTCCAGTCCTATATATTACAGCAGAGAATCCTGCTAGTGTTCCTCCTTCAGCCCTCTCTGCCTCTCCAGGAATGTTGCAACAGTGGTGAGAAGGCAATCAAAGTTGATCACAGTTTATCACTGAATCCTTTTGGGGTCTAAGTCATCATATTTTTCCTTCATTTTTGCCACCTTGCAGTCAAAAATGGCACTATTGATTTAGCAGAGAGGTTGTTGTAGTATTTTCAGAGTTAAAAGTGACTTGGGGATGACTTATGTTGTCAATATCTGAGTACTTTTTAATGTTTTTTTTTACTGACCCAACGTAGTCCCTCAAAGTGTCACAAACTACTTCTTTTGGGAATGCTGACAATCAGTTTTCAGCTCAGCCTTTTCCTTTTGTCCTTTCAATTTTGATATCGTAGATGGATCTCAAATCAGCTTTCAGGACATTTCAGTATGCAGTATAGTAAAAAAGCGTTGTCCAGGTGCTTACATGATAGAGCACATTGCTTTGAATTTCCCTGAGCCCCTCAAATCTGCTTTGTGATTCCTTGTCGTGGTCCTGTGTTTTGGAGCTCATTCAGAGGGTGTTGCCCAGTCCAGCTGCCAGCCTCAGGAGCTCCTCTGGTGGGGAGGACAGTAGGGGGACAGCAAGTTACAGTCCCACACACTGCATCTGCAGCAAGGTTTGCCAGAGCTCATTTGCTAGAGCCTCTCCCGCGGCCTGAATGCTTTCTTAAAATATACGTGGATATGACTTTTCTCATTTTTTCTTTCTTTTTTTTTCCATCCTTTTTTTTCTCTCTTCTTTTTTACTTTTCATTTCTTTTCCTTTTCCTTTGTTCTTTTTTTTTCTTTTTTCTTTTTCTTTTTCTTTTTTTCTTTTTCTCTTCCTTTTCCTTTTCCTCCTTTTCCTTTTTCTTCCCCTTCCCTTCCCTTCCCTTCCCTTCCCTTCCCTTCCCTTCCCTTCCCTTCCCTTCCCTTCCCTTCCCTGCCTTGCCTTGCCTTCCGTCCCCTTCCCTCCCCTTCCCTTCCCTTTCCCTACCCTAACTACCCCTTCCTCTCCTTCCTTTTCCCCTTCCCCTTCCTCTTCCCCTGCCCTTTCTCCTGCCTTTCTTTTCCCTTTTCCCTCTTCCCTTCCCTTCCCTTCTCTTCTCTTTTCCCTCAATAAAAAGCTGTGATTGAGAAGGCTGTGAATACAGGGCAATAAGGAGAAGTCATATGGAAGAATGTCAAGGTGGCAATTAGGGCAATACAGGATGACTGAGGTTTAAAATTGTGGGTCTGAGCTGATCCTTTGTTCTCTGACAGCCCATGCGACCCAGGCACTCTGGCCTTTTCGATAGCCGGGGGCGTGAGGGAAGGCTGATTCTGTGTGGGTTGGCACGATGGCTGTGCTGACACACTGGTGCCAGCGTGGTGGCCAAGACAGACAGCTGCCTAGCGGCCATTCCTGTCCTGCCCTCGCTCACACTGAGTGCTCTCACTGCACACCAGCCTGGTATTTGTGTGGGACACTCCTCGCTGTGCAGGCATGGCCATACAAGACTTGGCTTTTGTTAAGTTACAGGCGTTATCAGAACGCTTGTAGTTGGCTGATGTGCACCCTGGGGACGAGTTATGGTTGTCCTCGGTATTTTCAGCACCCTGTCTGCTGTTGCCATGTATGACAGCATAAGTATCTGCATGTGTGAAGAATTCTTGTAAGACTCATAAATTAGGATATCAGCATATGTGTCATCAGTTTATTAAGCATGAGAAGTCTTTTAGATGCTTGCGGCTGCCAGTGTTAGTTGAAGAGCTGCCAGAAATTGTAATTCCATTTGGATACAAAAATGTGTATTGCTCATGTGTGTATTTCTCCTTAGATACTGGGAGCAATACTCTTGTTACCACTGACACAGTCAAAGGTGGGTTAGAAAAGGTTTAGCTACCCCCAGAGCAATTGTGGTTTTTTTCCTAACGCCTTTCTCAGTGTCCAGGTGGCTTTTGTTTCTATGCTGTGAAGCAAGGAGGGCAAAAATACGGTGTTTGTGTGTAATGGTGTGGTAACATCACCTGTTTTGCAGGGGAAGAAAAAGAAGAGGAAGAGAGAAAAGTTGCAGGAATCAGCATCAGGTAGGCCATGTCCAGCTCTTACTTAGTACTCGCGTCAGCTGTATTTCAGAAACCAGGGCTCATGCTATTTAATTTTTACATGCTGCTCTCTAACACTTGCTTCTGAATGATGTTTTAAAAGATACTTCACTTTGAATGCAAGCTTGAAAAAATGCACACAGTACGTTTCCTTTCCTTTACGCCTTTCCTGACTGCATCAACATCTGTGTCTGAAGTTACTCGTTGCTGCTATTGCTGTCCTGCTTTACTTTACCTTTGCTTTTCTCCCCAGTCAGTGTTGCATCATCCTTAGACTTAACCTCTCAAATGTCGCATGGGATTACTGGACGCTGGAAAGTTCACATTGACCTTTTTGTATCCGCTTTAGTTTTTATCAACCATATTTTACATTTCTGTGTACACTAACAGCTGCCTGGTAGGCTGGCTAAAAGCATCAGTGAGGTCTCCTCTTTGCCTTTAAAATATAGGAAGAGAAACTCTGTTTCCCCCAACAAAAATGGCTGGTATAAGAACCATGAAAACAAAAATGAAAAAATAAAAACACACACCAAAAAAAAAAAATGTTATGCTGTAGCAAACAAACTTATTTGGAATGTGCAAAATCTCTGTAACAGAAATTTGTTAAAGGAAAACAATCTTCTACAGGTACAGGCCCCAGAATGACAGCTGCCTACATCTGAAGCATGGTAAGAACTTCTCTAAAGCTTTCCTGATAAAACTGATTTGTAAAATGAGCTTTCTTATCAATTTTATGCAATAATATGGATTTAGCAAAAATGGCAGAAGTATCATATCCCAAAGCTAACGTTACTTTGACTTCTGATGGTTTTTATACCGGCTATCTATTAGGTGTTCACCATTTCACTTCTTAACCTCAGTATTTCTAAACTGACCGTACCTCACTGACTCGCTGAAGTCCGCCTGTGAAGCACAGGGTTGGGTTTATTAAGCAGTGCAAACCATCCCAGCCAGTGAAATGCTGCAGTTCCCAACAAGCGGGTTGGAAGCTGGCTTTGGAGCATGTTTTCTCTGCTGACACTGGCTGGCTGGGCACACCATTTTTTAAATTTATTCACCTGTATACTAACAACACATTTGCTAAGAACATGGGACTGTATTTCAGTTGCATCAAAAATGTCTCCCTTGATTGTACAGTGGTATTTCGGTGGAGCGGGGTTCTCTTTGTTGTAGTTCCAGTGTGTGTTTTCTCTCTTTATATCATCTTTGAGGAGGGTGAAAGGAGTTGTTGTTACACATAGGCAGTAACACCGCCAAGGCGGGCTGTGAGAGCACACAGCACCGCAGAGAGATTCTCATTTCTCAGTGTTTGTGTTGGAAGGCTGCTTCTTCTCCTCCTGCCAGTGAGATATGTTTTCTAGTAGGAGCGGAGTGCATTTAAAATAATAGTGACTTCCACACAGTCTAATTAACCCACACTGCTCTTGGGAGATCCCTGAGAGTTCCAGAAGCTGTGCAAAAAGTAACACTCTCCACATGTCGGTATGCATTGCGAATGAAATGGATTCTTTCTCTCCTCTCCTCTGACTTGTTTGACCATGCAATCCCCTCGGCACCTGGAGCAGTCTGCAAAGTGGCCTCCTGCTGCCTCTCCTTCCACTCCGACTTCCAGCCAGGGGAAGCCATGCTGGCTTTGCTCTGTGCAGAACGGCACCCAGCAGCCAGGCAGCATGGCTCAGGCCTCTTCTGTGCTTCAGCCTTGAGTTTACCATTGGTACTTCAGCTTAGGAGCACCGGACCATGTTTGTTTTGAGTATTTTTCCCTTCAATATTAATGCAGTACCAATGGACATCACATGTATGGTGGGCAGCCTACATCATTTTAACATTGTGTTTGGGCTTTTTTTTTTTTGTTGGCATATCTGAGTTAATGCACAGAAACTAATTCAGATTAGAATACCATTAAGTTTAGTGTGACAGGTAAAAACTGGGAAATATTTGGTTTCTTGGACACATTACAATTAAGGATGGCTGCTTTGCCTACACTGAACTACTCTTACTGGTCTCTTTGTTTGCATTTTCCATAGGAGAGCATTGGTAGAAATAGAAGACGAGGAATGTTCTGAGTATGTGGGCTTTCTTTTCTTTAACCTCCACATCCCTTCCTCCCTTCCGTTGAGCTCTGTAATAGTGTGGAAACTGTTGTGATATCTGTGTCTGTGTCCTCACGCAATGTACACAATGAAGTGTGAGAATGGCAGGCATCTTCTCCCACTGACGGGGAAGGTGCTGTTGGCTCCATATTTGCGTGCATCAGCGGCCTCACAAACACTGCGTGCCAAGTGAATGCCCTCCGCTGAGACATACAGATGTGCTCTAGCTGGAAGTGAAGGCACAGAATGAATTAGGAAACCGGAATCAGCCAGACTTCAAAGTAATCTTCTGAAGGTTAACACTATTGCCCTTTGCAAGCCTAATCCAAGGAATGTTTTGCCCACAAGCGTAATATTTTACCAGGCCCACAGCAGAGCTGTTGTAGTCTCTACTGGATGGAGATGATAAGTTCGGGAATGCGTTTCAGTGAGCGCAAAGGCTCTTGGAGACAGGAAAACATGGGCTTCCTTACTCGTATGGCTGGTGCAAGGAAGAGGGGGAAGGAGGTGGGAGGTCTGGGAAGGAGACAAGCATTCTGTTATCTGAGAAGAATCAGAAATGAGTAGGTGGCAAGACCAAAGAAAGAATCTCGAGACGCGGCACAAAGGAGATGAGCCAGAGCTGTAATTACGGTGACGTGAGAAGGATGAAATGGTGGGAGGGTTGTGTGGTGGGATGTTCAGAGGGAAGTAACGGAAGAGACATGCAAACAGAAATGATTTAAGAGACTGCGAAAGTTTGGGTTGGTTTTTTTTGGTCCATGAACACTTCAGGACATAAGTGATTTTTAAGACAGACCTCCAACCAGCTTTTTGGCTTGCTTATCATTAGAGCAGCGAAATCAAGATGGTAGCATTAAGTTGCTCCTCTTCTCAGAATTGTACATAACAGCAAGCTCCTTATGGCTTCACTGCTTAGGATTTAACTGAGCTCCACTATGCTCTCCAGCCTGCATTTGTAAAAATGCTTTAATATTAGAGAGTTTTAGGAATGCTGTGACCTGGTACTCCAGCCCTTGCTAACTTACCCTGGGATACTCCAAAGCACGTGGCCATTCTTGAAGAGCTGCTGAACTGTCCCCTTTTGTCTTTGGTTCATACGGCCCAACACAACAGTGTATATAGTGTTCAAAATAACTCGCATTTGTTGAAGAAGTATCTCATACTTTTTATCTCTTTCTGAAGTCAACTGAGAGTAGCACAAGACCAGACAACAGTAAAAATGAGTTTGGGAGAGGCCAGGAAGAAAGGAAAATGAGGAGAGCTAAGACAAAGTAAAGACTGCCTGTTGAGTACCTTTCAGAAAGGTGGGGTGCTTTTTGTTTTAAACACAGCTTGTAAATGGGAGCAGTTCTGTGTCAGAAGTGATGATTTCTGATTCCCTGTCTGATTTGACCTTTGAGAAGAAAAACTGATACTTTAGCATCTCATGGCTATTTATAAATCATTGAGGAATTTGAAGGCTGCTAACAAAAACCCCCCTAATAAATAGTTAACTTTTACTGACTTGCAATGTAGGGTAATTGCAAAAAGCACATCTTTTGACATATGGCAGGATGCAATTGGGAAGTCCTCACAAGCTACATTATTTAACATTGTGTTTTGGCATATCTTCAAGGGCTAGAAAAAGTGATAGAGAAGTGTAATAGACATTTGAAAACCTGTGAGAAGTGTATATGTGGCTTGCAAAATGCAATGACAATTAGCATTTAGATTAGCAAAGTTTTCAAAAAGAAGGAAACTTGACTAATGCTGATTTAGAATCAGAAGCACTTAGAAGGATCGGATTAAGAATGTTTAACTTGAAACAATGAATAGCCTGTAATGTTTCAAATCTCCTAGATGGAAATTAAAGCCTAAATTCTGTGCAGGAGAAAATTTGGATGGTGTTGTAAGAAGAAATCTATGGTTGGTTTATCTTTTGCTTACAACTTAGAAGTAAAACAGAGTTAGGCTGGGAAAGAGTATAAAGTGGACTGATCTACAGCCAGCATATAATGTGGAAAAGAACCATCTGATGACTGCAGTCGTAGTTGACCATGAGTTTCTGGCCATTGGCCTAGAGAAGAGATGCAGAGGGGATGTGGTACCTTGTTTTCTGAGGCACATGTTTAATAACATGGCTTTTCCAGTGCTCTTGAAATTCCTGCTAGATGTTTGTTTCATTTCAAACTACTCCTGCTCCTATCCAGAGCCCTTTACTGTTTGGAAACTTGACACATCATGGAGGGTCTGTGCAGAAGTCAGCATTTGTGGTGATGGTGGTGCAGGGACATGTCCTGGTTTGCTTTAAGATACACTTGTGATGACCCATGTTTCCCTGTTCCCTCTTCTGCCTATAAACAGAAGTCTTCAATATAGGCAAGAGGGCTGGAAAGAAATGCTCCAAATGTGTCACCTTCTGTCTCCTGAGAAAAGCAAAAATGGCACCTCAAAAGTAGGACCTTCCCATGTCCAAGCAGGATTAACTGTGACTAACTACTACTAAAAGCAATTAGTTTGCTGCTTCCCTTTCAGACTGTATGACTACTACAAAGTAGCATCTTTCAGTAGTTAAGTGACTGGCACAGACATGGCCTCTTTGATGGCTAATGCTGCACGAAGCTTCTCCCAGCTTCAGAAAAAGTCAGAAGAGGCATTTGGGCCATGCTGGCTATAACATATCTGTAATCGCTGGAGGAATTTATAAAAAGGAAAATGGGGAGAGTGAAAAACAAAGAATGTTTGATGGATTTAAATACTTATATTATCAAAACAGTTACTAACTACAGTTAACTTCAACCTTTCATAAATTTTCAAAGACAAGGGTATGGCCCTCACGCAGGGCTACATATATATTCCCCCCTGCAACTAATTCCAACCTAATGCTGATCGTCCAGGGAGAAAGAGGGAAAAGCCCATTCTTTCAGGCTCTGTGACATCAAGAAAAACACCCAAAGGAAAGCCGCCTTCTGTTTGCATGGCAGGTACAGAAGGGCACTGACACCTGCTGGGAGAGATGTGGCAGAGCACATGCAGTTTCCCCTTTTCCTTTTCCAGCCTGCGAAAGATGGGTGGGGAGGGAGGGTATGAAGGCAGTTTTGGAGGCAGTCAGCAGCTACGGGAGAGATAAGGGCAAGTCACCGTAGTGGCCGAGCATGGGTTTTGTAAATAAAAAAGAGCAGAATGTTTTCAGCCTGTCAACACAGACACTAGATCAACAAAACAAGAGAATATTACAAGTACTTAAAAAATGTTAGTTTTTGCAACCAAAGGGTTTACCAAGGTCAGCAACAAAGTCAGCGTTTCCGGTTTTAAACTGGCAAAGAGCAGAGGTAGGTAACTCAGCAGTTACCTACCCTGAATGCCCAGAGCCTGTTTGTTTTGTCCGTGTGAGCTGCAGATGCTGCTGCGAAGTCAGAGATTCTTGAAGTTCGAACTCAGTCACATCTACAAGAAGTTAAACAACAGTATCATTTCACTTCTAAGGTGTTAGCAGTAGGAGGCTTGGGCTAGAAAGAAGGAATAGCATTGTTCTAACACCCTTCCTGTGGGATAGGGTGGGGACAGGGAGTAGACTGCTGAGGCACCATTCTTCTCGGGCTGAAAACTGCGTAAGTTGGTAGATTCAGTAAACTTAGCACCGGCCCGAGGATTCTGAGGTCGTGAGAAAACTGCGGAAGCAAAGTGTTCTCATAAAGAAAACCGTAAGATTTTGAAATGTGGTTTAATTCCAAATGAGAACAAATCCTGAGCATCCTAATGCTCATCTCTGTATTTTATTTTCCCTTTGTGGTGTACTTACGTGAAATAATTGAAAATGAGTGATTGATGTGTTGTTACAACACTGTCAAAAGTCTTTGACAATTGAGACTCTCTTTAGGTGTAGTCTATACTCTAAACTCAACAGAATTGTTTTGTCAAAGCTTGTCTAGCAAGCTAGCAGTGTTATGTTTCTGTCAGCTCGACTTTCAGAATGTGACTGAATTGAGGAGGTCTTTTGATATACATGAGTGCAAAAGCACCCATCCCGAAGACAAAAAACCAAAACCAAGAGCAAACCTAAACCAGACTTGCTGATTTTGACACTGTAAAAGTCACTGCTAGTAGAGCCCATCTTCAGTAGCATCAGTTCCTTAATCCTCCACTTCAAGACTTACAATGCAAGTTATCTTTAAAATCTCTGATCCCTTACCTGCTTGGTAAGACTGTACTGTATAAAAGGTTGAAAGTGTGCAAATTAGAAAGCTGTGCAGGGCTGGAATCTCACAGCAGGACCAGCTGAAGCACTGCTGTCTGGACAGTTAAACATGAAACCACCAGCCAGTTAGACAAAATACGTTTTAGTCTAGCCTTTCAGGACAGCAGCTTTCTGCCATAGGCTCCAGCATTTGTAGATGTTGGAAGCATGTGTGCAGAGGTGTCGTTGGTACTGGTGTGTGGGCAGGGTTAGGTACAGATGAGCGTAATAGGAACCATCTCTCTGGGTGTTCTTGTTGCATGCATCACTGATGCGTGGTCGGTGGGTTAAGGGAACTAAGGAGGCTTGGCTGAGCAGCGAGACATAACTTCTGAGGTTGCTTCCTTCCTTGCAAATGTCAGATACGGATTTCATTGTGAACATTTAGCTGCGCCAGAATTAAACTCTGGACTTTTGGGAGCCCTCTCTCCTTCACCCCTGGGATACCTGAAATTGCATGAGGTAAAATGCTATTTCCAAAATAACTGTATATAATTAATTAGCTTTAAGGTGCATGCATTTGCTTGTTATTAGGTGAGACTGAGTTTTGCTGACTAGTTGTTTTCCCCTTGTATGCATGCCTTTTCAGATGCACGGCAGGAGGCTTGTGTCTTTTCGGACCACTAGAGATTTTTTGCTGAGAAGACGTAATTGCATCAAAGGGAACTTGACGTGTTCAAGTTCTGCGGTGGTCTCTGTGCACAGCTGTCCAACCCTGGTAGTGCTGCCCTATGGGGGTGTGACTGTAGAAGTCAGTAACGCTCAAGAAGATGTTCTGCTTACATCTCTTACCTTTGGTTGTATAAAAGAGACTATTTCAATCACTCCACCCATACATTAGCAGATTTAAATATTGAGACTATCTTTCCTGTACAGTATAAAGTGTAACCTATGTTTAATGGCAGCAGAAAAGGTGATCTACGAAGGAAACCTTAAATACATGATTTCTTTTAAAAATTCTCACTTATGGATTAAAACTGCAGTAACAATTTCAGTGCCCCTAGAACAGATGGATCTCTCTTCCCAGCTCTCAGTCTATAAAATAGACAAGGTGTGGAGGTTTTTTCTAAAAACAAACAAACCAAAACAAAACAGAAATCGCAGGCACCAAGTCCTGGCTAAATGTCTTTCCCTTTTCTTGGCACTTTAACATTTACAATTTTATCATTATTTTAGAGAGAAATTAGATGTGAGGGTTCATTTAATTCCTTCAGAGAGCAGAGGGGCTTTGTCTTAATCTTCTGAGTATTTATTATGAAGATATAGAAGGGCACAAGCCTATTTTTTCCTCCTTTGCAGGTCACTGTTAGTATATCTACAGATCACTTTTTGTATATCTTCTTTAAGAAGCTGCTGGAGTTTGCTGTCTAGAGGTAATCTGTTTTTTATTACAGAACCTCCCCCCCAACAGGAAAAACATGTCGTGAGCCTTCTAGCATGAGATTGTAGCTCAGTGATAGAGCTTCTAGTTTCACACTGCCTACACAGGGGGCCTTTGATAAGAGCCACACCTGCTTTGGCATCGCTGAGTTCAGCTGAACAAAGGGGGAGCTGCAGAACACCTGGGTGTCCCTGGTGCTGTACCAGCCTGCTCAGAAGAGCTCTCAGACCCACTGAAAGGGGACCCGTTACAGCTCTTCCATGAGCTACTTCAGTGCATCTAAAACACAAGTGGGCATTTTGTAGCCTGACCCCTGCTCACAGTTATCAGCAATGGGCTGAAGCTACAGTAGCAAGTGACAGAAACAACCAAACAGAAAACCTTACCAGTGACATAGCCTCAACGTGGCAGTATCTGTTGCAGTTTTAAGGTACAATTTTTTCTAATTTCTTCGGCAACAAAGGCAGCTTAAAAAAATGCCTCTGGTGCCTGCTGGCACCCAGCTCTCGCAGAAGACTTTTTCCTCTCTCCCGTAGGTCTCCAGCCATGCGCTACAACAGCCTGCAGGACCCTGCAGCAAATCAGATTACTAAAACAACTGGGGTTTTGCTGGGAGGTGTTTTTTTGTTTAGAAACAACAAAGGTTGTGGAGTGTTTGTTTTTGTTTGCCCAGAACATTTCAAGGCTCTGGTTTAGGCTAACCTCACAAACCATGGCCCAGCTGGGCAGGAAGAGGAGCAGACGGCAGCGCCTGAACCTCTGTACGGCTCTGCTGTGAGGAGGGCACAAAGGGGCTTCACAAACAGAGGGAACCTTTCAGATAAATCATGGCCTCGTTTTGCGTACTCAAGTTTCGGGAGTACAGGATCCATGCTGGCAGCAAGTCGAACATGTTCGTTTGGGACTTCAAAAGAAAATGAGTTTCTGTTGTCGGATCGCTGAGCTTGCCACGTTGTTTGAAGTACTGCATTAAAACCCAGGTTTGGAGACTGGCTTTTTTTTTTTTTTTTTTAGCACATGTAACTGCTGTCGTCTTGCATCCTTTTACAACTGCATGAGAACAACCTGTGCTGAGGGAAGGTGAAGGAAAAAAAAGCCCGGTTGAAAACTTCTATTTTCTCTTCCCGTCTGTGAAGGGCCAGATATCTCTTTCACTCAGCGCTTTCCTCCAGCCAGGCCCAGAAGCTCAGCTCTCTTCCATAACATCTGCTGATTAGCATCACTTGGATGAATCTGCATAATCCCTTCTCCCTTGTTCCACCAAATGGAGATGAGTGAAAAACCCTGGGAGAAGCAAGGGGAATTCGAGGCCCTTGCAGACCCAGCCTTCAATCTATCTCATTCCCAAGCGTGGGGAAGAATTCTGACCCCCCTCTGGTGCTCCTGCCCTCAGCTGTTGAGCCCAGGCTTGTTAGGACACTTTATTTTTACGGCAGTGATTTCCGAAATGCAGCTGTATCATTTCAGTAGCGAGGCTGCTCTTGTTACACTGAATTTTTGTTGAATTTTATTTCTGTTTCTTACTTGAGGAGGCCATTTTTTCTTTTCTCCTGCAGTCAGATGTACAGCGCAAATGGCACAGACAGTGCCTCCTATTGTGGCTCAGACTCAAGGCTTCACATATGTAAAATGTGACTTGCAGCACTTTCTTTGAAGCCTAACCGCAGCCAGAGAGCTGTAATTGCAGTCTTTGATTGAGCCGACTTTGCTTGTGGATTGGGCTTTGCTAGGGCATGCCTTGCTTGGCCAGACTTCAGCTACAGCCCCCCAGTGAAGCCTTAGATGTGGGAAGTCTTCAGTCTCCTCAGCTCATGCCTGTGGTTTCTTGAAAAGAATCCTGATTTGACCTGTTTTCTATCTGTAAGGCAACACCGTCCTCATTCCTATTTTTTAGGTATTATTTGGTTTATCAGCAGTGGAAGCAATTTCCAGCGTGTAGCTGTAATGAGCAGCTGGGAAAAGGCTGGGTTCTAGATGCTGTTTTCAGGATAGCCACTGTGTAATTTTCTGTACTGCAGCATTTGCTTAGAAATAAAAATATTTGGGGCTTCACTGTGCCTGACCCCTTGCAGATTACAGTACTATCTGCAACCTCCCTATTGGAAAGGAGGCTGTTTAGGCGTAGGGAGAGGTTGTGGAAAAGAGGCAGCAGCTGCTGATGCGGCGTTTGGATGGAGCAAGAAGCGCCAGCCACTGGTGGAGAAAGCTGAGGGCCAGAGCAAGGCCGCGGCCGTTATTTTAACCTCCTGACTTCAAAGACAGCTTGCTGGTAAGGGAAGGGGGGAGGAGGCAGGGAACCATCTCAACAGAAGAGCATTTCATTTCCTTCAGTGAAGTAGACATTCCTGGCTGCTAATGGGGAATAGCTCTGAATCACAGTGCTTGTATCAGACTGCTGTGAACTACTGGCCTGGCGCCTCAAGGCCATTCCTCAACAGGAAGCTGAATGTTTTCATGTAAGACTGAGAGGAAAACCTTCCCAGGAAGAGCAACCTGGACCAAACCTTTGAAAATCTGGGATGAAAAGGCACAAAATAAATATAAAGCTGCAGGGTGCTCTCCCCAGTGTTCCTCTGCTGTTTGCTTGGCCTCTCTTTCGTGCTCCTTGGAAAGGTAGAGCCCTTCGTAGCTCTTTGATCCGCATGTGTTTCGGAGCACTCTGCTACTTCTTTTATTTATTTATTTATTTAATAATAATAATAATAATTAAAAAAAAAAGAAGCAGGAAGCTCAGAAAGCTTTTTTTAGTTGGGACTTGGGCTGGTTTTATGAGGAAATAGGAACTGAATTAGTCAGTGCAGACCACCTCTGTTGAAACCGCTGGTTTTCCAGTGGACTTTCAGCTGTGCTGTTTTAAGAGGCCACAGCGGCTTTAAATGTCCTTTTGTGGCTACCAACAGCAGGTGAAAGTCATTCACTACATACCAAGGTATGGTGGTATTTGGGAGAAGAGCGTCCTCCTTCAAATTAAAGCTGTGCAGTACAGCTTAATCTAAAGCTCATGCTTGCTCCTTCTACCTTTGTAGCTAAATCCAGCATCCTCCAGCTTTCCCCTTCCCTCAAACAGTGGTCACCTGGGTGGCTCCCACCAAGGAGACAACTTGTTTAGTAAGATTTTGGGTTCTCATCTCATGCTCACTAAACTCAGAAGGTCCAAAATGAGTTTTGAACATTTTCTACTCTGGAACACATTAGCCTGAGTAACTCCTCATTCAGTGGCAGTACTCAAACCAGCATGGGAAAAAGTGTTACAGTGGCCTACACTCAAGCCATGGGGCATGGGGGCAGGGGGTGGGACTCAGTTACAAAGGGCTCTTGTTTAAGTACTAGCGCTGTAATATTTGCTGATTATTTCTGCTTGTGGCTCCTACATGCTCGGTCATTCTATTACAATTAGTCTAACAGAGTGCACACAGGTGGCAAATTCTGGTAACAGAAGTTTGAGTTGTGGTTTAAACAAGTCAATTTCTTCATCAACTTGTTCTGTCTTGCCTTGCATGATTCGAGGTGTCAGCAGTGCATCTTCTCTAAGCAGTTCGTGTGTCTCACCTTCTCCACCGAATTGCATTCCTGTGCTAATTTTGGTCATTCCTTAAAGCTGTTCCTTGACCTGCTTGTTTGGCAGTCAAGTACTACCTGGAGGCCTAGAGGCTCACGCAGATTTTTGAGATACCGCTAATCCCAAGACCATGGGATTTCATCTGTGGAAAACGCCCGACTCACCAGGCAGTCCCTGGGTGGAGGCCCCGTTACAAGGCAGTTGTCTGGGTCAGAAGGGCAGGGTGATGGCTGAGTCAGCGGTTGCATAAGTCAGCTGATGTAACCCAGAGACCTAATGCTGAAGAACAGTGCCTCTCTGCAGGGAAGGATCAATAGCTACAGGCTTGCACTATTGGCCTTTTCATATGGTGTAAGAACGAGGCCCAAAATCGTAGTGAACTGTACTGCTGTGTAAGAGGCCTGATGGCTGCATGCAGCTGGAATACGTACCATGCATTGCCAAAGAGCAGAATGAATCCTCCTCAGCATAGGGTCACTGTTCAGCAAGTCTCTCCCACCGCATTCCTTGGCCCAGCTGATTACAGAAGACAGCATTGCTTCATTTCTACAGAGCAGAGCTTGAGGCTCTGAACTAGAGGTTTAATTGACCTTAACTGCTCTAGTAAGTGCTAAAGCCTGAGGATGTCTGATTCTGTAGCAGGCATCCGGGTCAAATGTTGTAGATTGATAAATTAAATCGACTACAAAAAGGAATTACTTATGTAATATGCTGAACATCTAAACAGCTGTAAAAAACGCTTTCTAGTTGTTGAGGACATCTACTTACAATCCAAAGTACTCTCCTGCATGAAACAAAACCATGAATAATCTTGCAAACTTCAAGTAACTGCAAATAGCAATGCTCAGCACTTAACTGGGACACTGCAAACGCACGGCCCCCCCGTACCGTAACAGTCACCCATCACCATATATTTCCCACAGGACAGCTTCTTTGAAGAGCTTATTAAAAAAAAGTTTCATGTAGTCTTTATCTCTGTCTCTCTCTCTTTCTCCTTGCCCCGTAGGTGGGAAAAGAAATGCTTTCTCAACTTGCAAAGCAAAGGCGGCGACACCAGGACCCCTGCTGGAGATGGAAGCTTGTTAAACCCTAGGTGTGTCCTTCATCCACACAGACCATCCCCAAGGAGTCTGTCTAGGATGTCATTCACCCTGATGTCACTGCTAAAGACACTGAATCATAAAGACAATCACTGCCAAAATCCTTCACTATCACGAGGTCCAGCCCTGATATAAATAGAGCAAATAAGCTCCTGGGTCAGCAGAGCAGCTTTTGTCTTCACTCCACCTCTGCCTTGCACTCTTAAGCCCTCGTCTCATCTGTGTCCATGTTGAGTCAGCAAACAAAGTAGCGTGGCTGTCTCTGCCTGCTTCAGCCAACAGAGTAACTTAGAGCACCGCTGCCCCATACAGCACATCGAGGAATGGAATTTGCCTGGACCAGGACGACACACTCAAAACTTCTTTTTATTTAATGGTGCGACAGGATCAATTTTGGTTTTAGCTTTTTTAAGAAACTTGAATGCTTTTATATTTTAACTTTTAGTTTGTAATTTCCTTGGTGTATATTTTACTAGGTATGAGCTTTTAAACAACTGTCAAAAATCTGAACTACTTTTTAAATAAAGGGGTTTATTTTCCTTTTTTTTTTTTTTCCTGCCAGAGGAAAAGCCTGTATGGAAAAAGGTGGCTTTTTTGTTAAACTACTTGTAACAAATAGTGGCCTCTCAGTCTATATAATACAGTGTCATATAGAACTAAATAAATGTAACAACAGTCAGCTGGTCAGTAGCCATGTCAGTCTTGCATCACCTCCTCTGTAAACATAAGCAATACATCCAGCAAATCTGACTGCAGTGAGTTCTCCTTCTCACCCATCTCCCTTCTCCTTGTAAAAAGCCCAGCACTTGAATTATTACTTCAATTGTTCTGTATTTGTATCTGTTTTTGTTAGCCTGTTAGTGGGATTTTATGCCAGTTGTTGAAATGAGCATTGATGTACCCATTTTTTAAAATAGTAAGGCACAGCCTTTGCCAAAAATACTGTCAACCAATTTTTTTTTTTTTTGTCATTCCAGTTTGAGTTGATGTGCTGAGCATTTGGGTTTCTGTTTGTTTTTTTGTTTGTTTGTTTTTTAATAAAAGCTTTGTAATAAAACAAAAGTCAAGTGTCTGGCTTAAGAAAGATACGAGTCACACCTGAAAGAGATGAATCCCTAGAAGGTAGATGCAGGCCCACAAAGGTGCAGTCACTTTTAAGACTGAGTCTTTTGGCTCAGTGTCCCCTTGTAGGAAATGCACTGTTTTCATTTCTCTGTGTGGAACTTTTCTTCCTAAAGAGAATCTCATTTTGAATGAGGAGGAAGGAATTGATACAGCCAGTGCTGCCTTCTGCTTCACAGCTAGAATAGGCCCAACTAGAAATACCAGGCTCCTATGATTGCTCCCTCTATCTCACAGAATCACAGAATGGCCCGGGTTGGAAGGGACCTCAAGGATCATGAATCTCCAACCCCCCTGCCACAGGCAGGGCCACCAACCTCCACATTTAATACTAGACCAGGCTGCCCAGGGCCCCATCCAACCTGGCCTTGATCACCGCCAGGGATGGGGCATCCACAACTTCTCTGGGCAGGTTCCAGCACCTTACCACTCTCATAGTAAAGAACTTCCCTCTGACATCCAACCTAAATCTTCCCTCCTTCAACTGAAAACCATTTCCTCTCAAATGCATAAGTGGTTTTAAGCTGATGGTGGATTCCTTTCTTTCTGGATACCATCTATGTCCATTTAAGGAGTAGGAGCCTATACTTGAATGTCTCATAGCTGCCTAAGTCTTCCAGCCATCAGCGAGAGGAGCACAATGCAGCAGCGTGGCCTGCTACTGCTAATGGCAACCATGAGAGACACCCTTGCATCAGCAAGCAGCCATCTGCGCTCTTAAAACACGTTTGAGTTTTTGCTGCCTCAAACACCACCAGTGTCTCATACCTCTCCCCTTTGGTTCAGGGATTGGCATTTCCCAGCTCTGAGAACCAGACAGGGCTGTCAGACCCAGGACTTCAAATGGGGAAAAAAAACCCTGTAGCCATAGGTAAACTCCTCCAGTGATGGGTGAGCACCACTGCAAAAGCAGCATTAAGAACTGTAAAATAAATAAGCATGCCTGCTATCTTGAATCTTGTTTGGTGTAGGACTGGCCCGAGTCAAGCTTGAGCTGCAAGAAATCACATAGGTGCGTTACTCCCTAAGGAAGCTTTGTCATTAGATTGTTTATAACTGACTCTAAAACTACATTGCATAAGAGGAAGAAATGTCATGACTGAAAATATTATACTACAGCTTCCTTTTAAACCAGCACACACCTCACACAAACCCAATTGTACCAATGTGGCCAGCGTGTTAGTCTCTGCGATATTTATTTGTAGCAACTAGTGATCACTTTAAAGAAGTGACCCAGCAAGGGAATGCTCTCAGGTGGCAGGAAAAAAGACTGAGAGAACAGCAGCTCCGTACTGCAGTTTCACGAGAGACGGCTCTATTTCCATTCTTGTCGTTCATCCCAGCTTTTGCTGGAAACCTGTTTGGTTGTCAGTTTGGGGTTGGTTTGTTCACTTTTTGAGTTTTGCTTGTTTCTTTAAGAGGAAAAAAAGCAAATACTTTAGTGCTGGAATTGTTCTAAATCAGGAATAAGTGCAGCGAGTTCTTAAATTGCATGTTTCAAAGATAACAGTTCTCTTTAAAACACAACTACTTTATTTAGTTATTGGAACGACTTCATTTTTGGGGGGCTATTTAAAAAGCCACTTACTCATTTTGCAATAAAATAAAATAAGATGTTCCCAACAGAGATGCTAGCTGTAAGTAGCAAGCTGTCCCAAATACACTACGTAGTTAACAGTTGCCTGTCTTGAGGTTGAAAGGTCCTTCAGCTCTGGCAGTGAAGGAGAAAAGAATTCAGGAGCTAAAAATAACATCTCTGCTGTTAACATTGGATGAGCGAGCACCATGTGTTGGACTCATTCTCAGATCAAAGAGACCTTTCACATAATAGCAACTGTGGAAAAGTTGAACTAATATGCAAAGCTTGCATGAAAGCACCTGAAACAAGCTAACCATGCTGTCCTGGAGTACCCTCCATGACTTGGGTCAGCAGCCAACTGACCTGAGCCCTCCCTGTGCTGCACCAGCTTGCCCATGGAGACACTCAAGTTAGTAAAAATGGCCCCGTGATGATGGTGCTACATGGGCAGTCACAGTAGGTTTAAATCCTTGTCACACTGGGGTGTGACTCAAAACCAACTTCTGAATTCATAACATGCATTTTAGGTAGAATTTTACATTTAACAATTTCACTGTTGGGTGCATAAGGGAGATGAATACTTCCCATTTCCCACAGAAAAGGTCTTTAAGGATGTAAATGCTCGTATCTAGTGGCTGACTGTCCCGATGCTTCTGCACATGTGGTAC
This sequence comes from Pavo muticus, assembly GCA_016647715.1. NCBI lineage: Eukaryota > Metazoa > Chordata > Aves > Galliformes > Phasianidae > Pavo > Pavo muticus. Next base: position 1,951,301 of record JACDJE010000107.1, on the reverse strand, counting down.
AAACCCACCCTCTCCCCCCATACTCTGTCCCATGCACTGCACATCTGGCAGGCACGAAAGGCAGTTCACACAGGTATTCCCATTCACAAGCACAGAAGATACTCCAGTAGCTAGGGAACACACATCCTCTCCTCTCACTGAACAAAACAGAAGGGCAAAGACACAAAACCGGGCAGTTGAGCCAGAACTGTTTATGGCTAATCAGGCCAACACCACCGGATGATCTGGCTCCTCAGGCTTCTAGATCATCTGGACAAGAGCCATTTCCTTTCTGTTATATAAAAGAACAATGTCCCCAGGCTAACTTTGGTTCCTTATACAGCAAGAGATGGAGATTCACCAATTAGACTTACAGGGACTTCCCAGCTCTAGAGGAATCATCTGCTATTGTAGTTTGTAGGATTAACAAATAGAAAAGGCAGTAACTTAGCTGCACGAGTCACACCTTGGTGGGTAGCTGAATTTGCAGCAAAGGTGGGAGCTTAAGGATCCAATCATTTCTCAGTGCCATGACAACAGAATCCAGAGCATCAATCATCTGTACTCCTCTGAAACCACTGCAGCGCACAAGGCTTTGAAGCAACCATTCTCTGTTTTCTGGTGGCCTCCCACTCTGATCTACAGAGCAGTTAATTACACTAGAGCAAGACAGGCAGAAAATGAGGGATGCTGCGGAGACTATGAAATGGCCAATAGCCCCTCAGTAACGTTGCTACAGTCTGTTTCCTGTGCTCACAAGGAGACCCCCGGGTCAGACAGCCTCCCCTCCTGCGTAACTACTGAGCATGAAGTAGGACATGATGGAGGAAGAGACTGCTCCACAAACAAACTGCCAGAAGCCTGTCAGCTATGAACACGTCCCTGCTAAATTAGGTGAGTGACTAAACAACTGGGCTAACAAGGTAGGTAGCCAGCCACAAGAAGAGCAGCTCTGACAGGAAAATGGCTTGCTGTACACAGACGTTCTGAGATGAAGCCAAAAGTGCCTGAACACACTTATTTTTCCACATGACAGGCCGGGAAGATAAACTCTGGGTTAAGGTATAAATTTACCCCCCAGTTCTCCTCATAGATACAAAAATCATCTTTAGAAAGTAAGTGCAGCCCCAGGAAAAGAGGTGTATCTGCCACCAATATCAGAAATGAACCTTTTAAGCACCAGCTTCCAGCCAGATCAAAGCGAGGGCTAAAATTCTGCTCTCCATCCTCCCAGGTAAATACTCATACCTTGACTCTATGAGCTTTAGATGCCATCTTCTCTCTGGTTGGCACACTCCTGTGACAACCATAACTTCAGTGAGGCGCAGAAGCAGGATCTGCTTGGAAGAGATAACAGCCACTGCTTACCTGCTCTGGGATACTAAGGTTATCTCTTCGTGAGTGATGTGCAATAAAACACACGATGATAAACGCACAGATCCCACCTCCTAGAAACCCAACATGTACAAATGAGTGACAGGTTTGCTCTTCCCTCTCAGCTATGGAATACCAACATGAACCAATAGAACTGGGAGTAAAGTTCAGAATGACAATTCAGTTTTAGTGAATTTAAAGTAAATCCATAATTTCAATATAAATCAGTTGTAAACTGAGCTTGGTGCACACTATTTATGCATGACTTAAAGTTCTAAGTCTAACTGATACCAGCCATAGCTACACCTAGTCTTATCTATTGTTGCAATAGTTTATTCCCTAAAAAACACAATAAGAGCAATTTTTCAAAATTACAGTCTTTACTGGAAAGTTTCCTCCTTGTAACATTAGCTGCCACTGTAGTAAAGCTCTGTCCTTTGCCAGAAAGCATTGTGCCTGCAGGTGAAGGCTGTATCTACTGTATAATCATTTGACATATTCATCATTCTTTAACATTATTCTTTCCTTCCACCAACACGCAACTTTAAATGCCACACACCAATAAGCAAAACAATTTTTTCAGCTCTAAACCTGTGCAAATAATCTTGTAGAGTATTACTCTGGTCTTAAGGCAAATTTTTCTTCTAAGACAATCAAACGTCCTTACAAATTTAGATCCAAGTAACAATACTGGCTTCAGTTCATAGATTTGCCAGTTTAGCATCAACAATAGCTTTTAGCTTTAGCCAAAAATAAAAAGCAGTCTGTAAGAAGGAGAAACACTTCCTCCTCAGTTCCAATTAATGCTAAAAAAAAAAAAAAAAAAGATGGTATCAGGAAAACTACTCGTGCAATTAACAGTTTCTTTTCACCCATCTCATATTCTCATTTTTAAAATAGAATTTACCTGACTAGCTTTCAGAATCCACAGCCTCATGCAAATCAGCTCTCTCTCTATGAAGCATCGACTCCCCTGTAGCCTACTATATCTGCACACCTCCCTCAAACCAACTTTTTTTAGGCACTCTGAATGTTATCTGTGTGCTCAACTTGTGCTACTTAGGAATTCTCACTCTCACTCTAAATTGCAAAGAAAACAGAGCTGCATCAGCTGAAAGGAACCCATTAGTCCTGTTGTCATCAGAGAAATACCTGTCCAAATCTCATCTTTTACAAGCCCTTTAGAGAAAACCAACAATTAAAAAGGCCTATGAAATATAAATGCAGCCTATCTTACACCTGCTTATGTTTGCAGCTTTGTAGGATTCTAAACAGCAGGTCTCAAACAAAGAGAATGTAAAGAAAGCAGCTGAAGATGCAGAGTTGAAGCTGCCAGTGTGGTTGGAGTGCTGCAGTCTGGCTCAGGGCACCCTGCATGCCGAGGAGCCAGGGAACTGAGTAGTCACAGGCCACCCCATTACCTGCACCAACCCTTCCAGCAGCGGAGCATGCAGATCTCAGTCCGTGCACGATCCAGAAACCCACTTATCGTAAATGTGTGATTTTACCAATTTCTACTGCACAAGCATTCAATAGATTTGAGTACACAGGGATAATAAAGCAAAAAAAAAAAAAAAAAGGAGGGGGTGGAGGGTGGATTTTTGGTGCTAATTCACTACATGCAAATTCCAGCTGTTTTCTGTAGACCTACCGCCAAGCATATACTTCTTCCCAGAGCTCATGAGAAAGCCTCTTGCTGGTGAAAGTGGTTAATCCACAAGATTTTTGCTGCCAAAGCTAGGACTCTAAATGGGGGGTTTAGGTTACTAACGATAAAAATTTTGCATTCTTTCACTAGCAAATACCGTAAGGGCTTGTGCATTTACAGAAAACCACCCCAGAAGTGGTTGTTGGCAGAAAAATGGGACCGGAATAGCAGAAGCTGTTACCAGGCAGGGCAGAGATGCACCAAACAAAGCAGCAATGAACAACAGGCTCGGAAAAAAATCCTATTATCTGGCAGCCTGAAGCAGCCAAAGTAAGCGACAAGTTCTTTAGTGCCCGCCAAGTGCTAAAATATCCTCCTGTGCCCTGGCCAAACTAAAGCATCTGACCCAAGGCTGGAAACAAAACCTGCCGCCATGCCCCATTTTGATGCCTCACGCTACCACTCAGCAAAAGAAACGGCTCCTTTAAGAATTAAGTTTGGTGTTTTACATGATTCCTACCCCAAAAGAAATTAAAAAAAATCCAGCCTGCTCGACAGCTTTACAATGCTGGTCTCTGTGCAAAGAATGCACTCCTGTGAGTTATTTGCAATATACAGAAAAAAAAAATAGAAAAACTCTAAGGGAACAAAAGAGAAACGTAAATTGAACAAGTGCAAAGCTGGTCTATGGGCATACAAACCTCAATCCAATTAATAGAGTACCAGTAACAACCCCAGACCTCATCACATACAGTTCTGTGATTACACACGTTTAAATTAAGACTCTGCATAGCACTGCTTTTATAAATTGGACAATATAATGGATAAGCCAATGCTACAAAAAGAATTTCAGTTTTTATCACGAATTTTTGATAAGAATATCAAATTCAATAGAGATCTTTCTACAAACATCTTTAAAACTACCAGGTTGCAGTCCTACGTAGCCCCTCGCTACTGGAACTCAGCAGAAGGCTAAATGCCGCTTCCCTCTGGCTGTGATAGCAGGAAAAGCTACTGAAGAGACACGTAACAGAAAAGTTCTAGCTCTCAAAAGTATTCATAGCATCTGCTTTAGCCACTGTTCTCTGCTCTTCCAAAAAGTATAGAGAGACATCATTCAGATCAGCTTCCTCATCGTTCATGTGGTTGCAAACCGTAGTGAATACAAATAGTGACATGAGGATCACTGCTGTGGTACTAGTTTAGAAAGGGCAAAAACACGGCACCACAGCTACAGGTGCAAGAAGGCTACTTCCTTTCTTGAAAATCCATCTCCAAAAATGTCAGCCTAAGTTTGTAAGGAAAAACTGTGAGAAGTGGGCAAACCCACGTCTCTAAAACCACTTGCTGCTGCCAAGTGGCTTTCTCTAGTTGGAGGAATGGCAAGTATGCATTAAATTTTGGCAATTATGTGCCGATTGCTTAATAAATATTGATATTACGAGCATTTACAATTACCATCAGCCATATAGCTACCAGGTAACACTCCCTATTTCATCATGCCACACAGTACACAAAGAGAAAGGCAAAGACTTCACTAGAGAAAAGCAAGCATCTGGAGTTTAACACAAGCTCTCCAATCTCTTTGCGAGGAGAATAATTATTCTTCAAATAAAAAAAGTCAAAAGTGCTTTCCCAAAACAACAGCAGAAACATCATGTACTTTCCCATGGCTGATCATCTGCTCATTTATTCCAAGGAACAGCACAGTCCCATCACCTTTATGCTACTGAGTGACACACGCTGAAACGACAGAGCCCGGGGGGGGGGGGATCTCAGATCTCAACATTGCACTGCAGTTCCTAAGTAACACAACAGATCATTTGCTAATACCTACATCCTCTGGCACCTATGCTTCTGAGCACAGGAATGCATTACATTGAGTCAGCTTACACTAACTCATTTGCAGGCTCTACTGACCAGAGACTGGCTCAGCTGGGAACACACAAGACCTTTTCTCAACAGGATTACTGTTTGGCCAGGTACACCTGAAACACTTGTTTTTGAAATCCTCTTGTCTTTCTAATCGCAAGTTCAGCTTTAACCTGACAATCACATCTCTCTACACTTAGCTTGATATAGAAAGATTTTGGCTTTCCTTCTCCAGACTGATAAACACTTAGTAATTTACATCTACAGAAAAGATAGACTGACAAACCTCGATGTTTCAGAGGTATCTGAAAGCGTGAAAAGAGCATTAACCACAGAACAAACACTGGGAGAAGAAAAAATAACCAAAGAGGACATTAAGAAAACAAACAAAGAAACAACTCTGAATCTCAATTTGAAGCCACAACCATGTTTTGCAGATGCCACACTCACCCTTGGAGCACTGGGCTGGTAGTACTGGATCTCTGGCAGAGCTGAAGATGCACTGCTAGGTGCTGGAATTAACTACAGTCTTGTCAGTAGTCAGCCATTTATAACAACTGGTTTTGGAAGAACATTTGTATTGTCATTCCAAAACTAATGGGTTAGATGGTCTGGGGAAAAAATCCCAACTTGTCTCAAAGGAAAAGGATACCTGTTCATGCTGTTTCCTGCAGCTGCTAAGTCAACACTTCTTCCTACTGTGTAAAATCACAGAATCACAGGGGTTGGAAGGGACCTCCAGAGATCATCGAGTCCAACCCCCCTGCCAAAGCAGGTTCCCTACACCAGGTCGCACAGGTGGGCGTCCAGGCTGGTCTTGATTATCTCTAGAGAAGGAGACTCCACAACCTCCCTGGGCAGCCTGTTCCAGTGCTCCGTCACCCTCACCGTAAAGAAGTTCTTGCGCACATTGGTGCTGAACTTCCTATGCTCCAGTTTCTGGCCTTTTCCCCTTGTCCTGTCTCCACACACTACTGAAAAGAGTCTATATATATCTAAGGTGTGGGGGGCAAAGTGGCGAGGCCAAATAAGACATAGGTTCGCAGAACTCCCATCTGGACAGAACTAGGCTATTTGTTTCAAGGCAGCTACTCATTTCTAGGGGATAAACTGCATCAAGAGACGATATATACCAGGTTCTTGGACAGTGCTGTTTTCTCAACTAGATTTTTACCCAGCTGATGTTCCGCAAGTCTCCTCAGCAGAGGAAGGAGGAAGCAACAACATCTACTTTCTACTGTGACCCACACAAGTTAGAAGGCTTCCATGCACCTATTCCATATGGCAAGTTGTTATCCATATTATCTAAAAAAATTAATCTCTAACAGCAATAAAAGGAACTCCATAATTTTTGCAAACACAGACTCAGTTAAGAACTCAGGACTTCCGCACTCAGCAAACAGGCATCTGTTGCTGCTGTTCCACATACAAGTAGTATCGTGCCCAGTGCCTTTAATGAAGAGTGCTTCATTTGTTAGACCATAGCCAAATGTTAACTTCTAAACTACACTTAATTCTTCTTTGCATGAAACTTTATTGCTGTCTCTTGCACTCCAAATTCTGCAAGTCCCTCATCCAGAACATTCTCCTCCATTCCAATTAAGATTCTGCTTTCCGTTCCCTCTGTAAAGTTTGCTGCACTCTTGTTTTCTCCCCAGCCTTGTTAGCAGTGAGGATGACCATAGATGGAGCACATTTGGCAGCTGACATGACCCAGATGCTGAATCTGGAGCTATCTTCCCAGCTGCAGTAGCTGGGCTCATGTCCGACTCCTCAGCTGTTGATTGTCAAGCTGCTTCCAAGCTGTGCCAAGTGTACATCTCAAGGCTTTGGCGGAAATGGGGCAAATGCTCTGAATCTGTGAGGTCTGCTGACAAAAATGATAACGAAGACCAAAGGTTTTAAAAGCAGGCAATGTGGGAAACCAAATACCATCGTTTCCTTCTTTTCTTATTCCTCATTTTTTCCACAATCTCTTTTTTACCTACTAATAAAAATTCATGAAGAGCTGAGTGTTGAGAGCAGGGCTAATGCACCATGCTTTGGTGTAACGTACCGACCAGGCAGGAAGTCCTCCCTCGACAGTCAACACTACATGCAGTGGAAGGCAGCACATGTACTTCTACACAGGCATAGCAAGGGCTACAAAACATTATTCACAGAGGGAAACAGAGACTGTCAATTCCTTCATTTTGTTATCCACTCTTTAAGCCTCATAGCCATCTTTAGACTGTCAAAGTTGCAGAAATTCATCTGCAAATCAGGACCGACTACTTAATATCCTATTTCTGACAAATTCAACAGTACTTCATCAATTGAACCCAACAAAAGACTTCTACATATTCCATGCCTCCTCACTGAGGAGCAAAACAAAAGGCTTACCTTGATTTCAATGGCCTCAGGCGTTCAATTATCACTACATGTTCTGATCTAGATTTAAGGACAAGTATTTGAAGTTTTGGTCCTTCATCTCATCTGCGCTCATCCTAGCACAGTACTCCACGTAGATAGAATAAACTATCCCTCATCCAACAGTTAAGTACTTCCAAATGGCCTATTTGCTACAGAGAAAAAGAAGCTTCTTCTGAAATAGCAAGCCAAACTTACAAATGCCTCTTTCAGATTTCTTGTGTATGCATGCGCATACATACTTGACAGGTTCCTAAGCGTCAGAAAATCCCAACACAAATCACGAGTTCTGCTTTTAAATGCTGACACTGGGAACCTTCCTGTGTATGTTGACAGCCTGCCAACGCAGGATTATTTTAAATAATATGGCATTCAAAGAGGTGAATTTGTTCAAGGCACTGTAATTTAAACCTGCACGTTAGCATCACAATTAAGGAAAACCCTAATGAAACAACTTGCTGCCTTTCCACCACATTTACCAGAGTGAAAAGAGACTGCCACCCAGTGGACTACAACCAAGTACATCAACCACAAACCATGGCAATCAATACAGAATTGTTGAAAATTTTATTTTTAAGAAAGTGTTGTTATTTTTTGAATTTTTCCCATTAACATAAGGTCTTCAAATACATAAATTCACTTGTCATTCTCTCCTGTACCTGAACAATCAACATCTGCATGAAGGCACTGTACATATAAAGCTTTTCAGAATTATGAGAAAAAATAATCTACCAAATCAAGCTGTCAGCAGAGAGATAGTTATCTAGTGCAATCACTCCGTTCAGAGGTGAGTTATGTTCTAAATGCACCTTTGGGAAGGTTTAAACAATTCACCTGCAGTATCGCAATGCTGAATAGCATACAGAGATAGTTTAACACCCCTCGAGGTTTAAGTTCATTCGTACTTGTAAAATCCTTCTCCAGTCTTCCTACCCAGCTTCTTTTCTTCTACCAGTTTATTCAGGAGTGGGCTGGGCAAAAAAAGAGGATTGTTGGGCTCTAGTGCATGCCATCCTGATGGGAGAAAAGAAGTGGATGAATGTGAAACATTCCTGTTTACATGCAAAAGTAATAGAATTCTCCATCTCTTTAGAAAAGCGTTAAGAGGTTAGCAAACTGAAGAAGGTTTGAAATTTACTCTAGATTCTCCAATACCCTTCAGTACAGCTTCATAAACCAGGCTAGTTGCCGTAATTGAGCAAACCCAGCAATTAGTCTGTAGGAGTGATCTGCTCACAACACCTTTTAATCTCATGATCTCCACAACTGTTGATTTTTAATACCTCAAAAAATGTAAAGGAGAACTTCTAAACTAGAAAATAAAAGACTGAGTATAAGAAAATAATAATTAAAAAAAAAAAAAGGCTGAAAGGAAATTCAAGTGAAAAAAATCCAAGATTCATTTCTATCTGTGAAAGACACGATCAGTTTGAGCAAAACACCACCACTTGGCATTGCTTGCTGAAAGCAGAAGTGATTTCATTGACAACATTATTTTGAAAGCGACATTCTGCCTGGAGAATATTTACACCACTTGTTTGCTATCGCACATACATTCTCCATTTACCAGCTGAAATGAAAGGGAGATGCTATAACCATATCTTTTCAAGTATTTCTTGTGTTCCCTATTAACTGAGAACAACATCATGGCTGGCAGAAAAAGACTGAAGAGTCTCAACTTTCATTGCTCTCTGTGAGAACGTCTTACACCCCTACTACATGCTTCTCTTCCCACTGACTCTTTTTTAATTAAAGTTCCACTGACATTACTAATATTTTCCACAGGAACTTGATGCAGTCAGCAACGCAAGCACTTGTTATATCCCCATCAGTAAGATGCTGTACAAGCATACAATACAAATGCTGTACTTACACAGCATTTTGAGCAGAATCCTCATTCCTTTCTCCTCAACAGTTGAAAAACTGTGTCATAAGCATGCAGGTTAAGCTAATTAGGAGTCAGATTTTCATTACAACATTCATCTACAAGTTTTCTAAAAAGGGGGGGAGGGTGAGGGGGGAAGAAAATAACTATGCAGTACCATCTATAATGTATTTACTGGTATCCAACCCAACGTAGTCCAGCAGTTCGAATGGACCCATGGGATAGCCAGCCCCGAGCTTCATAGCAACATCAATATCTTCCTTTGATGCATCTCCTAGAGAAAAGATTGACAGTTTGATGAACAGAGAAGATTCTGCATCTACTTGGCATCACTTATAAATAATTAACAAGGTGTTATTTCACACTGGTGCAGCTCTTCACTGAAATCTCTGCACGTTTCAGAACCACAAAAACTGGGGTCAGCACACACAAAAGTCCATGCTGGAGGATAAAGATGAATCTCTCACAAAACAAAACAAAACAAACCCCACCACCACCAAAAACAACAACAAACCACCTGCAGACCTGCTTTCCATTTTCTTATCTTTCCCCTGCATTTCAAGATAGATTTTTGAAGTAGCCACAGCTGCTTTGCTCAACTTACCTGAAAGACTGGAGGAAGAATCAGTCATTGTGAAGAAAGAAACGAGTTTTGTTTTGAGGCAACTGAATGTTTCAACTTGACAATATTAGCAGCACTTTTTGGATCATATACAGGACAGAGCTACCCTTATTGTACAACAGTCAGAAGGCAAGGTCTAATACAGAACATATCCAGCTACTCTGGACAGCAGCTCCTGAGGTCAGGGATATGGTCAAATAAGCTGATATGCACTACTCCATTTCACTGCGGTTCCCTCTAGTCCAGACATCCATACCATCCTTTTGCCAGAAGCTAACAACTTGGCGAAGAAAGTCCTGGATTTAAATGTATATGCCTCGACCCTTGCAGCTCTTACAGCAGTGCATCAGTTTACACTTTAGTAAAAGCAGTTTTCTGTTGAGATGCCAGCCTGCAGCACCTGGAACTGCCATGGTGCAGGTGCAAATTACCATATACCCCTCCTTTTCTGGGAAGCAGACAGACTAGGCGGGGAGTAGTGGAGCAGCAGCGGCTGCACCATGTGCTTCAGCAGCTTTCAGCAGAGGACAGCCATCAGTTATTGAAGATGGCAGAGAGGAGTGACTTGAAGAGACTGTGTGGAGGTGTAGTAAAATTGTTCATTCCCAGGATTATTAAAAAAAATCTCAATCATCAGAAATTCATAACTTCTACATCAATGCTGCTTTGCAATTGCCACAGTTAATCTTCATTCTTTTGCTGGGAATGTATGTTTTATACTGCCTATACTACACTACTAAAGCAGATTTCTACCACATATTTTGATAAAGGCAGTGCACTTCTTTGCAAATCCCATACAAAAAGGTGAAGTTAAACAAACCCCAGAGGTACTTGTCAAACACTCTTCATCCAGGCTGTTCAGAACCTTAGCAGAGCACAACCTATGCAGTTTATACACCCCAAGTCAGACAATCTTAGAAATAATTTTTCAAAATCTCCTATAAAGGCAACAGCTTCAGTAATAGTACAAAACAGTAATTGTCACGTATCTCATTTTACTCCTTAAAGGTGACAACTCCTTTTTTAATTTTAAAAATTTATTTTTGAGAAACTGAGATAATTAGTCCCCAGATTCAAATACACGTAAGCACTCAATTCATTTTAAGATGATGTGTATGTATTTCTACCAACAGATTGACCCCACTTTGTCACCCGCCAGCATACAGCTGCATTGCAATACAATTAAAAACAGTAAGAAGCAAACAAGTGTTGCACTCTTAGTTCATGCAGCCTGATGGTATATTGCAGATTTCTATAGAAAAATGGACTGCTTTTTTGGTTTGCTACTAAGAAGTGGGCAATACAGACCATCATATGCTAGTATTTCAATATGCCTTTGTTTAAATCACTGCTGATACACTAAAGGTATTTTGCCTATGCAAAATTATGCAAGTCCTTACCCACTTAACCCATGAAGATTCTGTGTAAGTAAAGACTTAAGGACTGACGAATAAGAGGCATTTCAGGGCTTGGGGTCGCCAAGAAAGAGACCCAAAATCCTCACTATTGTGATTGACAATCTGGCTGAAATGTCTACAAATTAATGCAAAGAAGTGATAACAATTTAACCTGATCCAATAAAAAGTAAAAACCAGAGGACAGCCATCTGGCTTTTCAAAACACTAACGAGATTTTTACACTGATGTTTTAGAAGTTAAAAAGATAAACATAAATAAATGGACTTGAAGAAGTTTGCCAATATCACAGAATCGTAGGAGTTGGAAGGGACCTCCAGAGATCATCGAGTCCAACCCCCCTGCCGAAGCAGGTTCCCTACACCAGGTCGCACAGGTGGGCGTCCAGGCAGGTCTTGAATATCACTAGAGAAGGAGACTCCACAACCTCCCTGGGCAGCCTGTTCCAGTGCTCCGTCACCCTCACCGTAAAGAAGTTCTTGCGCACATTGGTGCGGAACTTCCTGTGCTCCAGTTTCTGGCCGTTTCCCCTTGTCCTGTCTCCACACACCGCTGAAAAGAGTCTGGCCTCGCCACTTTGCCCCCCACACCTTAGATATTTATAGACCTGGATCAGGTCCCCTCTCAGTCTTCTTTTCTCAAGGCTAAACAGATCCAGTTCACTTAGCCTTTCTTCATAGGGGAGATTCTCCAGGCCCTTCACCATCTTTGTGGCCCTCCGCTGGACTCTTTCCAAGAGATCCCTGTCTTTTTTGTACTGGGGAGCCCGGAACTGGACACAGTACTCCAGATGAGGCCTCACCAGGGCAGAGTAGAAGGCGGGGATCACCTCCCTCGACCTGCTGGCCACCCTCTTTTTAATGCAGCCCAGAATGCCATTGGCCTTTTTGGCCACAAGGGCACACTGCTGGCTCATGGCCAACCTGTCATCCACCAGTATTATACTGTTGTACAAAACACAAACAGAATAAAGATGAAATCAAAATACTGTTTTGCCTAGGCAGAAAGCAATTTTAACATACAATTTCAGTGACTGTTTTCTTCTACATTTAATTAAAAGTTCTATTGTCTCCTGAAGTATATGTAACAATACATGTCTCTCAACAAAAGCACCTCTCTTACACACATTAAAACACCCACACACTGCTTAAAACTGTGACTTTTTCTAAAAGAATAATGTCCCCTTGCATTCATGTCTTTGCCTTTCAAGTCACTAAAATTTGCTTTTCTCTGTTTGAGACGTAATTATCCATCCGTTGATGGATAAACAAGTAGCATTGGCTTTTATTTTTTCTGGAGATCAAGCCATTCCTTCTGTATGATATAAAACAGATTTTTAATATTTAAAGTATATTTGGTGGAATCCTGATAATGCAGTGCTTTCATCTATAAAAAGTGGTGTTTTCAAAAACAAAATGTTTCAAATGGCATTAAGTAGCATGCTGCTATGAGCAGAACACTTGAAATAAAAGCAATTAGACTGCAAAATTTCCTCTATCCACTCACGTTGGCTTGTTTCCTTTCCAAAACAATTATCAATGCTTTGAAAATTTAGTGGTTCTCTAGGGATTTCTGGTTACTTCCACCTACCCTCAGTATTAGCGTCAAAGTGACCAACAATAACACAGAAGGTCCTAAAGAAGCTATGTTTAAAAAAGGACATAGAAGAGGAGCAGGAGGTTTTACAGGGCAAGGGTTAAGCCCAAATCACTTGTATGACAGTACTATCATGTGATACTGAATATTATACTACTTGTCCTTCCTGAAAATTGGTGTTTTATTTCACAAGCCCAACGAAAGGAATCTTTGGACGCCTTTCCTAAAGGTCCTCCCATCATGAGATTTTCAGGCACTTTCATAAAGGTCTCTTGGGAATCCCATTCTCCTCTTAGGCGAGGTGGGTTCCTGATCAGCTGGCAGAGAATATTTTTATAACAGTACTAAGCTCAGCTCTCCAAACCGGAAATATTTCATACTAGCAGAAATTTCCCATATTGATAATAAGCAACTTCCAACTCTGCGCACTCCGGCATTTCAAATGGTAGTTTAGGTCTATTCAGATGCACAGATTGGTTCATTCTTGCTGTACCCTATGCAGGGCCAGTCTTTACGGTGTGAATGTTTGAAGGGAATCCCAACGTTTTTCTGAATGCATATAATACTTAGCAGCATCGTACATCAATATTCTCTGAAGTCAATAAACCAAGAAGTACCTCTCTCAAAAAGTCGAACAGCTTCCATCATATACGGCACCAAGAGACGGTTTACAATAAAACCTGGAGTATCCTAAGAAAAGAAAAAAAGAGGGATTCTAAATAAGCATTCTTTACCAGTGCTATATTCAAACGATACATGACAAATAACGGTATGAAGACACTTATTAAATCATCAACTTCTGGTATGCTCTAAACTGTACTGTTCATCTGATTTATCTGCTTGCCATTAAAACACAAACAATGAGTTTCACAATCTAGGCATGGCACATAAACATTTTATCATGCTTGAGAGCAATTAAGACTGCTATGAGTCCAATTCAATACTCTTAATGTGGTTCATTGGAAAATGCCTTTTCCTCAGTAAAATTCTGCTGATACAATTTCCTGTAAAGATAAAAGAATTTCTTCCCTAGTAGTATTTTCATTGTGCTGTTCACTACCAGAATTCCCAGTTAAACAGTTACTTCTACTCCACTGCTCACTGCTAAAGCACACTTTTGAAGATTGGGATCACTTCAGCAGCAAACAGTAATGCTACCAATTTAATGGTAGGATACATTCTGTCAGCTGAAGACGGCAAACTTATACATCACTTATTTAATGCAAGCTTTAAACAAAATCAAAAATACAGAAAGAGAAATAGCTTTCCAAACAGAGTATTATTTCACATAATTCTACAGCTGTTCCACACGTTCATTGATCCACTCCATTTTATCTCATTATTTAAACCAGAGAATTCCACATAACTCACTTCAATTCCTTCGGTAAACAAGAACCAAAAAAACCCAAGATGTTTTGTTTGTTTTTTGAGACTGACATCATTTCTGCATTACCCTCTACTCAGCTAGTTTATAAAAAATATCTAATCATGTATCACACTATCTAATCACACTGCACACCAGAAAACTGCCACTGAAACAGGAAAATGAAGTTACCTAAGGCCACACAGCAGTGTAGCAGCACAGACAAAATCTGAGACCAACATCCAGATATTGAATTACTGGGAACTACCAGATTTCGGGCCCTTACTTTCATGACAAAATGCCTCCTGGGGGCTGTGAAACTCAAGGCACCAGCTTGCATAAAGCTTCCCACACTACAACTTAATGGATTTGGAAAAAGCGTGCTCAGGATGCGAGGCGTTCCTCCAGAGAAAAAACAAAATTGCAAAGCAGCAAAGATTAATATGGGTCTAGTTACTGCAGTCTTAAGAAAAACTTGTGATGAGAACACACCAGGGAGAATCCATCCAATTGCTTCACAGTACAAGAAGTAGCAGTCTTGCCTCTAACATAGATAAAGATGAACTCCTGCTTAAGCTTTCCAGCCCAGGCTTCTGTAGGACTGGAAAAGAAAAATCAGATGTGTAAAGTCTGATACTTGTGCTGCTACCTCTCTAATCTCAGGAATCTGTGAACAATGTGGGAATTTTCTTTGTCAAAATGTTTTTAACAGGGAAGAGAATCTGGACAAGCCTGGAAATTCTAATGTGCTCTTATAACCTACTCAAAACCACTCCCTTAAAAGCAAGTTTTCAAGAAGGAATCTTCTGAACTCTATGGAATCCAAGTTGTACTCACCTTACAACTGACAGGACTTTTTCCTACTGCTTTACTGAAATCCATAAGTGACTCGTAAGTCTTCTGGCTAGTCATTGGAGTCTTGATGACCTGGGCAGGAAAGGAGAGCATAAGCACATTTATGAGCAGTACAGCAATGATTAAAATCAATTTCAGAACACTAGTTAAAAATTTCACAGAAGTATTAAAAAAAAAAAAAAACAAATTCAGTGGATATGTGTGTGTGTGTGTATAAAAACTATATATATGTATTTTATATATATATATATGAAACCATATATATATATTTTTTTTTTTAAGATCTATTTTTAAGATAGATTTAGCATTTTGCATGCTTTCAAATTTTATATATTATGACATACTCAGCCAGTATGAAAAGTAAAAGGGACTATCCTTTTAGAGATCATAATATAATAGCACAAATTTAGAAGTCACAATCTCTGCTGCCTTGGGAAACACATTGGCACCACTCTAGAAAATCCTATTAGAGAGCTCCTGACAAAAAGGGTGTAATACCCATCCTGCACCCAATGCAAACTACTCATCAAGTGGAGTGACACTGGGCTAGGGCATTTATAACTCAGGTGAAAAAAAAGTTACTAAGATTGACTGCAACAGTCATACAGAGGTTGCTCTGTTTTGTTTTCAGAAATGTTGATAGATATCTTCAGTATTTTCCAAACTTCACAGAAGCTTAGCTCAGATTTCTAAAGACTATTGTTTGTTTTAGACTTGAAACAAGGCACAGAACATTTCATCTCTACAAATAAATTACTGGTGACAAGTAGTTCTTAGCAGAGAAAACAGTAAGTCTATGTCGGCCTAAGGAATTATGCTAGGATTTCCTTTATCTCTGACACCAAATATAAAACAAGTACATGAAATTTTGCAGCAGACTGGCCAAAATGCACAGTTAATTTTCATATAATTTCTTGTGAGTTCTAGCTGATGAAGACTGGTTGTAGCAGTCACACACACTCCCAGAGATGCAAATTCCTTTGTAGTTCAGCTCATCTCCAGTTCTACTGCATAGACAAACTGTTGGTTATTTTTTGTTTGTTTGTTTTGGTCTGCTTTGGTGTTTTGTTTGTTTGTTTGTTTTGAGTGAGGAAAGGGAGAAGAGAAATAAAAGCAGAGGAAGAAAGACCTGACAGTTTTACTGCAATGAGACCTTTACTTCTGAAGTTCAGATTCTTATATCCAATTATCTATTATTCTGCTCTGATTTTAAGTATTATTAGAACTTACGAGATGTAGCCCAAGTTTGTATACTTAGGAAAATGAAGAGCTACCTGAAAGCAATTCTTCACAGTTCCTTGCAGGTTATGAAACATTGTAATGTTAACTAATTTCAATCCTTCCAGACAAATCATCCGGAACACTGAATAAACATGACTGACTTTGTTTCAAAAGTCAGTCATGTTCATCTGCAGATCATTTTGTATCAAGCCCACACTGTTAATAATCAATTGCTCTGTCAGTCAGTAGATGATTTTCTTTAAGCTGCCAATAGTTCTTATTAATCAGCCAGCCTGCATGACCGAAAGGGTGCATCTGCTGGTAGTTCATTGATAACTGTGGAGCCTTGAGACAGGAGTTACCTCAGTTTGTTCAATTTGCTCCTTGACAGAGACTGCACCACCCTCTTATCACTAGAGGTAGCTCATTCTGCATCAGAGGAGCTGCAAACTGAGACCTACTCTTTCATCTAACTCAACTCTCAGTGAAAACAAATGCATTACCTCACCACAGTGATTGTTACTAAGTTGTTTTAAGACTCTTACCTCCACCAGCTTCATCATAGGCACAGGGTTGAAGAAATGGAGGCCACCAAATCGGTCCTGCCTGGTGGTTGAGTTAGCCAACTGCGTTATTTGCAAGGATGAAGTGTTGCTTGCAAATATTGTATGCCTGGAAAAAAAAAAAAAGAAACAAATGGATTCTAAACATGACAGCTGTCTTTCTGACAGTAGGAGATTGGTGCACTACACGTAAGTAGACATCCACTGGCTAACCAACCACAGGACTCTTAGAAATACCTCTGCAGATTATTGCTTTCCTTTTCTGCAGTATAAATTAAGCAATGATGAAATAACCACTAAATGAGCTGTGTGAGTTTCTGACTCCCAGGAAAGTGCATTGAATACTGTATCAGGTCAAAGAAGGAAGATTCTCCAAGTAGATTTTTTTTTCTTAGAGCCTCAAATCTACTCCAGGTAATTCCTTTAGCAATCCTGAAAACCAAATCCAACTTTTTAATCATCTCAATGGATACCCGATCGTTTGAGATGTCAAGTAAGCATTCTGGAGCTTTGAAAACACTTGCAATTTTTTTTTATTTATTTATTTTTAATAATGACCAATGGCAGACAGAGTGAGCAAACTTCCCACCAAAGCAAAGAGGTAATGGGGGGGAAGGAAATTTAAAAATAAATACTATATATGGCGCTTTAAAGGATACACAAAATCACATGAATTTCAAGACAAAGATGAAGTCCTTTACATAGACTTAAACCACACTTATTTCAATTTATAATGGGTTTTTTTTTTCCAGAAACACCTCAGAATCTCAATAGCCCTGACATACATACATCACACAGAAAACTTACACACATCACTTTCTCCAAATCATGAGAATCAAAATCTAAATTAAAATGAAGCCCTACCTTCCATTCTGGACTGTATCCTACTTACCTTTCGAAAATTGTCCTACTGGATTCATCAAATGTTAATCTACATTAGCATTTTGTTTACATTTCACTAAGACATAACTAAGCTTCACAATAGAGCCTTCCAAAAAGTTACATCTAAGCCATGGAGACATCTAATAACAGCACTAGGAGAGTACATTCAAAAATAAAATAACGCACCGATTCCCATTTCTTATTGTTTTCTCAGCTTTGAGGATTTGTTAAGGATAAGGAAGTACTCTGAGAATTCTTGTTTACTTCCTTTACAAATATCCTTTTGTTATTTCTCCATCATATAGCAGGCTTCACGTTATTCTTAGGCAAGCTAAGAAAAGAGTATTTTTCATTTCATAGTTTTGACCTTGAAAGGTCAACGCATCTGACTGACACTTACATTCACTGAAAATCTACTCCTGGATTCAAATACACTCATGAAAATTTAGTGAACCCATCTGTAAAACCAGCAACGATTACTCCTCACAAAATAATGGACTTAAAGCAAGAGATTTTACTTCAGCATCACTTCCGCGGGTGAACACCGTAACCTCATGTAACATACAGCCGTGAGAAATAAAACAATCTGTGCTGTGTACAAGGGCATTTTATTTACACTTTTCTGCTCTGACCAACCAATTGATTTAAATGAAGTGTAAACAGAATCTGCATGTCTCCATGACATAGATCATATTATCTATGTTTCAGGTGACAGAAGAATCTGAAGGTTTACGAAAGCAGCAATACTAGCAAAGCTTTCTTGATACTTTTTCAGCCATCCGCACGCTTTTGCTTAGCGCCATCTAGTGGGTCACAGAAAGAAATCAAGTACAAAGTCAAACACCAGAGAAACAGCATTTCAGCAAAACTTGCTTTTACAGTCCGGCTTATCATGCAGTGAGCACTGAAGAACACTTCTTTTATAACACACTGATTCTGAATACACTGAATTGTGCAAAACCACTGTCCTGTTCCCAGCTGAGTTTCCATATCTAGAGATAAAACTTAGACCAAGAGATGCTGATGGGCATTTCCACCAGCCACAGATTAACAGAAGGCAAAAGCTCTTAAGAAAGTAGCTATCCAGAAAGTCTTTTCACGTGCTTATTATTATCCTGTTTGGAAAGTGCTGCAGTTATTGTCCCTAAAATCATGAAAGATGCAGGGAGATTAAAATAATAAGAACACAAAAACCCAGCCTGACCTTTCCAGAACAGGAACGTGAGGACTGATGGAACACAAGAGAAGTAAAACAGAAGCCAAAAGTTTGTAGCAACACTTAATTACCCATTCTGACAATGATAACCATACAGCGTTGTACCAGTTGGCAGATTACACAACACTTGGAGTACTTCTGAAAAAGCAAACACTTTTGCAAAGCACTGCTGAGAGTACAGAACAGGATGCGTTCAGGATGTGTTCACTGATGATCTGAGACCAAGAAAGGGCACTCACAGCCTTATCTGGACAGTTATCCAGATGACAAATACCTTGAATTCTGGGCCTGTGTTTTCTAGGCCTGCCTAACCCTCCCTGCTCATTGCACTTTCTCTGAAAACTTATTAGAAATTCATTCTCCACCCATGTAACCACCAAATAAAACTTCTCTCACAAAGGAATACCTTTCTCATTCCCCTCCACTTACAGATCCTCTTTCAGAAGAATTATAGCTCTTTTCAAGAGAAAAAAAGGAAGAGAAAATAAGCTTGTTTTGTTGTGTTTGTGTATAATGCATTGCTTTAGTTTTGTGGTCATCCTGATTTGAGAGGTCATTGTAGCACAAATACATGAGAGAAACATGTGGCACTGTAGCTGAGGAAATAAATGAAATCCAGGATAGAGCACAAAAGAAGAAAGATGCAAAGCATCATATAGTTTATATTCCAAAGGCATGATCTTGCCTGATCAACTGTAACTCACGGTCCCTTATGTTTCAGTCAGTTACCAGTTAACCCTATACTAAGTCCAAATATTTGAATTAAGAGAAGTCCTACCTCTTCAGAAGCCTGGCCTTCCATAATTATAATACACAGTTCAAAATGACATCAGTGCCCAAGATCTCACAGTTACAAAACATCTCCCAAGACTCAAAGCTATCTTTAAACAAATCTGGCCTTCCTTATGGATCAGCCACAAGATCTCCACTACGTTGATGCAACACCCAGTTAGCTCAAGTAGTAATTCCAGAAACTTCCAAACGTCCAATGTAGCAAAGGCAGTACAGCACCTGTTCTGACAGGGAGAGCTTTCCCTCCCATCACAGTGCCACATGGGATAAGCAAAGTCCGCTTCCTCATTCAAAACATTGAAAAACACTGGCAAGACATTGCTACCCTTCCTCACGTTTTTCACATCATTTACAACTTTCTATGCAACTTGCAAAATGACATTCTACTGTTTGTATGTAACAGCTACTATTTTAAACACTTGGCAACTAAGTTTCACTGTTTTAGCAGCTTTCTTTCTTTTCATCTAGACCTTCTGCACTGCAGCTCATACTCCTCACCATCCGCTTCCCTTTCTTTCAGCCTTTACATCCATACATTTCACACCATCCTGAGTTTTCCTTTTAAAAAAGATTTCTTGTCTAATGTCAGTGCCCCTTTTCCCAACTCTGAACAGTCATGCTTTCATAGTCCCCATACCTTTTAACACTCTGTAATGTAAAATGTGATGTTTCAAGACAGCAATGTTTATAAACCACTCAGTCTGAGTACAAATAGTTTAAGTTTTCCCACTATGTGTATCATTAAATGAGGCACCAAATCCTTGTGCCTACTTCCGCCTGCTAGCAGGTTCTAGATAGTTTGCCATTTAACATACTTTAATTTGCTCATTAACTTTCCCTGTTGAATACAGAGAAAAACCCAGGCAAACAATGGTCTGTTTTATAATACAGACTATCTACTCGTGACAAGGTATCGTGGCAATTGCCAAAGGCAGCTACTTACTTTTCTTTGCCTGTCAGACTAAGTCCAAGAGCAAGTTAGCCTGCCTTCAGTGCAATGTTTTTTTGTGTATGTGATCATTCATTCTTTTCAGAAATGCAGGTGATTTTGAACACTATGTGACACAGCCTGAAAACCTCCCTAGGCTGAAGTCAACTAATGATAACATCTTTGCTCTATTGACATTATATACAAGCTAAAACTAGCTTAGTCCTGTGGTTAGACAACCCAGCATACCTTTCAGCCAATACTCCCAGCTTTAGCTGTACTTGTTAGGACTCCAACCTGTGAGCAGTCAAGGTGTCGTGATTCTGAGTCATCCATTACAAGGATCAAGCTCCCAAGATTGCATACTCAGCATAACAGGATTTGGGGGGTTGTACACAACTGAACAGTAACTTTCCAACAGTTATCCAATACAGGTCAAGGAAAATTCCTAAGATTTCAAGTAATCCAGTGAGCGCAAGATAAGAAATAACAACTGGCAATAAAGCATTTCAAAACTCCTCCGATACAAAGTAAACTCGTATTGCTTAAGCTGACTGTGACTCACAGTTAAGAGGCTGAAACTTCTTAAAACTTGTTCATGCTAGGCACACTAAAAATAAATATTTCATTCCACTTCCCTATTTAAATGTGGGAACAAGTATACTGACCATAACTCATTCGTACCAGAACAAGCTTATTCTACAGTTGTGCATCTTCACTTGGAAAAAGCAGGCCTGTTGAATAGATAGACAAATCTTATGTCTGATCACACCATGAAGTACATCAAATAGGCAATGCAACAAGTAAATAAACCAGATGAATACACCTGAAAGAGTATGTAATGTATATGACCTTGGCAGGAAAAGCATCATGTGCAACGTGACCAGTGCAGAGTTACGAAAATCAATACAGAAAATGCAGAATTAATGGTGCAAGAAAAACAAAACACATTAAAAAAAAAATCACACAAAACCAAATGGGCAAGTTTCAAAATAAAACAGAAAAAAATGTACTTACTCTGGAGCAAACTTATCCAGCCTCTTTAAGAGGTCATTTTTAACTTCCTGATTCTCCACAATGGCTTCAATCACCAGATCTGTGCTGTGAACCACCGCTACTGCATCTGTGCTTGTTGTGAGGTTCTTTAAAGTCTTCTCAATGAACTCAGCACCAGCCTGAAACATTCCAAGAACGTGTAATAATTATTTCATTTCTTTTTACATGAAAACCCCCATACATGCTCTGAAGCCCTCAGAACTTCAAGCATGCTGCTGTATTTCCAAATCAGTCAGAAAGTTCCAAGCACGTAGACATACGATGCTTTCACTAACACAAAATTTTCTTAAATAATCAAATCTACTTTGAAGCAAACAGGAGATCCTTGAAATTATTAATAACAGGAAGACTATTTGCTGCAGTCCAACCTCCAGCTTTAGAGTCCAAGCGAACAACTGACTGGTCCACCAGTACTTTCTGAGAGAACCTGGACTTGCCCTTCACAGAGAGGAACTTCTCCCATTTCAAACCTCTGCATTATTTCCATTCGGTAAAGTAATGATCTGGTTTCACAGTTCACTTCTATGATATGTGCTAGTTCATTCAAGTGAAATGGCCTGCACTCTGCTATAGAGTTCCACTGAGAACGAGGTGGGGAGGAGGGAGAGGATTTTACCTTCTGACTATCAAAGCTGCCAATCACTGACAGCCATTGTGAGGACAGAAATAAAAAACTCCCAAGACTTTGAATGGGAAAGCAGAAATGTTAGACGAGTGAAGTCGTATCTGTACACTAGAACATAATGTCACATATTTACCATACAAAGTTTTCTTCTGGATTAAAAGACACCCCATAATTATGTATGATAAAATATATTACTCTGGTTATCCTGTAATTACTGTAATTTGCCTTCTGTACTCATGCAAACAAGCTCTTTCTCATTTTCCTTGCCTTACTGCACTGCTCATGCTGGTAACTGTAAATACCAGTATATATTATGTATGTAAGTACATGTAAGCCAGTATACTAGTATGCTCTGTAACGCATAACTGGAAACAACATCAGAACTTCATACAGTAGTTTTATTCTCCTATGTTTTCCCAACAGTAGAAATAAAACAACCTCAGGCTTATCCGCAAACTTCTTCTTAGTCACTCTCTTCAAACTCTCTTCAATTCCTTTTGTAGATTTCTTAAGGATTTCATCTGACTGGTCTACTAACACCACAGTGTGACCACTGGCTGCCGCAACCTGAAATTTAAAAGAAGATTCAACATCAAGACCATAAACAATCACACTGATTTGTCTTGGGGCAGACAACTGACTAGAATTAAACAAAACAAAAGAGAGCTATAAAACATTGAATTATTGAATCAAGAATTACATGCTTTACTAGAAAACATAAAATCCTGCAGACGTTTGGGGCAGAAGAGAAGGAAGAAAGGACTAAAACAACTTCAGAGGAAAAGAAATCCATTTTTTTCCCTGAGCTGTCCGCAGAGATGCACTTGGAGGCAGTTGAATTCTGCTGCTGTGACTAGTGAAAGAACAGCTGTCTTTTCTTGCAAAGAGTAAGTGGCTTAGCTGTGATCCCTGGATCTCCTACAACTGGTACAGCTGGTTGGTACAATTAAGTTCAAACATACAGTGTCATTTTCTTACCCTGCAACACCCTACTAAAACACAGCTTTCTATTAGCTGTTACTTCACTATTCGTTAATTTCCGTTTCTCATTAGTTAGCAACAGTCTACTTCATTATCAGAATTTCTGAATTAAGAAAGTCATGATATAATAACTGCAGAAAATCATCATGTTAAGTCATGTTTGTTTGGTTTTTTTGTTTGTTTAAGTGGCACAGCTTAGGGGCTTACTTTCTGCAAACTGAGCCCAGGCTTCCTTCCATTCCTAACACTTCCCCTGTTGATGATCATTTGCAATGGCAAAGCAAGATCACCCACTCTTCAAGGAAAATCATTACCAAGCACACTTATAAGAAATGCTTTGGTAATTATCCGTTTACAGTTATACCAGAACATAGCTGACCAGTTGGTAAAGAATCATAGAAAAATGAAGACCTCCGTTTTCCCAGTTCATTCTTAACTATGTGTGCATTCAGAGGAAAGAAGAAAGACAGTGAGAGGTTGTACCCATTGAAACACACACGTACACTTGTCTATTCAATGATCTTAACAAATACTATCAATGAAATACCAGAGTGAGGGAGTCAATTAATGCTTTTCTCTCACTGAAGTGCTCTTCATACAGCAGAACAAGAAATTATGAACTCCTCGCTTTCAGCCTTGGCATTGGTTAGTTTCTCCTGACAGGAGGAGAAAGACATGATTTCTTAGGTGTTCTAAGTAAGAGGAAAATCTTTATTAACAAGGCACAGGAGTGACCTCCCTCTGTCATAATCACACCTGTTTTGAGATAATTTTAGATTGATGAATCAGAGGCAGTTGGTCAGCGAAACAGTCCTTGGTCTTTAACAGAAGACTGCAACTTCTGTTACTAACAAACACCATATGTTTCTCTTGATTCTCTAAAATGCAGTCTAACAGTGTATGCAAATTAAGTCTCTTTCCCTACAGAATTACAACCCTTACACAGCACACGTGCTCCTCAGACAAGAGTACAATTTTCTTCAAAGGTGTTCCTTGAAGGTTCCTTCAGTGGAAGCCTCAAGTTCTAGTATCAAGGTACAGAATCATAGAGTCTTTTGATTTGGAAGGGACCACTAAAGGCCATGTGATCCAACTCCCTGCAATGAACAGGGACACCTACAGCTCCATCAGGTGCTCAGAGCCTCTCCAGCCTGACCTTGGATGTCTCCTGGGATGGAGCAACCAGTTCCTCTCTGGGCAACCTATACCAGTGCCTCACCACTTCATCCTTACACCCAATTTAAATCTCCCCCCTTGTAGTGTGAAATCATTTCCCCTTGTTCTGTCATAGCAGACCCTGCTAAAGAGTCTGTCTCCTTCCTTCTCACAGCTCTCCTTTAGACACTGAAAGGCCACTCTCAGGTCTCCCGAGAGCCTTCTCTTCTCCTGGCTGCACAGCCCCAGCTCTCTCAGCCTGTCCTTGGAGGGAGGCGTTCCATCCCTCTTCTGGATGTATTCTAACAGTTCCACATCTCTCCAGTACTGAAGACTCCCCATCAGGATGCATTACTCCAGGTGAGGTCTCACAGCACAGAGCAGAGGGGCAGGATCACCTCCCTGACTTGCTGGCAGCACTTCTGTTGATGTAGCCCAGGGTATGGCTGACTTTCTGGGCTGTGAGGGCACACTGCTGGCTCATGTCCAGCTGCCATCCACTAGTACCTCCAGGTCCTTTTTAGCAGTGTTGTGCTCTATCCTTACACCTCCCAGCCTGTACTGATAGATTCTATGATTATATGACTCAAAGTCATTCTTTGAAGGTTCCTTCAGTGGAAGCCTCAACTTCTAGTATCAAGGTACAGAAAAGCGGTCACACACAAGTTAATAAACAACTCACTGATTTCTAGACATTCGCCACAAAAATAAACGAATGCTTCTGAGAAGGAAGTTCTCTAAGCCAATAAAAGGAAGAACTACAGTTTACAAACTCGCACCTCCCTGCTGGGTTCCACTTGGGGAAAGGGGCAGACATGCGGGCTGCCAGATGCTCAGGCTGCTTCTGGGGAGTGCCCTGGCAGCTCGGACATGGGGATCCTTCTGTGGACAATGTAACACCCATGCCTCCCATCACTGGCAGTACTGCTCGGTCACACAGCTCTCAGGTTAAAGATGAACTTGAGAGCCAAAGGCCAGTGATTAAACACCGGGAAAGTAAGTCCTCTGTAAATATTAACCACTTGATAATGCTGCACACGACAGAGGGCCTGATGTTCATCTTAGGCACTGCAAGCTATTTAAAGAACCAATAATAATGTCACTGGCAAGACAGAAGAAGTTTCTTTTTCAGCTCTGGGTTTTCCAAAGGTTATTACATACTTTCTGGCTTATAAACAGTCTGTGCTTTGTCCTAAAAGCCATCTCAACAACGTGAAACACCGAGCTCGGTTCTTCCTGCCTCTCCGGGAGCTGAGCGACGGCAGCACTGCAGCAGCGGCCGCCGCCCCTCTAACCCCGCACAACCGAAGGCCGAGGAGGCCGCTCCCGCTCCAGGAGAAGCGCCGGGGTCACCAGCAATAACACAACACGAACGCAGACGCGGCGCGGCACCCAGAGGGCGACAGAAGGCCGCTGGACCCGCCGCTGCCGAACTCGAACCGACGGCGCCCGCTCCACAGCGCAACGCTCGCGCCGAGGAACGGCCGCCATGGCGGCGCCGCCCCGCCGCGCTCACCTGGGCAATGCCGGCGCCCATGAGGCCGCCGCCGATGACCGTCACGTGCTTGACAATCAGCTTCTTGGCGGCTGCCGTAGCGGCAGCGGTAGAGGAGGCCGCGCGCACGAAAGGGCGGGTGGCGAAGGCCATGGCAATGTCGAAGGCGCGCGGCGCGGAGCCAGGGGCCCTTCGGCTACGGGGCCGGGCGGGGCGAGGACAACGCCCCGCCCCGGGGAGCGGCTGCCCGGGCCTTAAGCACCCTGCGCCGGGACACACGTGTGTCGCTGTGCCAAGCGGCTTGAGTGGGGACTGTGAGAAGAAAGAACGCTGGGGTCAGCGCAGGGAGTGTGCGTTGTTAGAGCTCCTCGCTAACAAGGGGCAGACAGCCGGCCTGCAGCAGGCCTGCTCCCTTCCCTGTTCTTTGGCAGCGTCCTTCCCTCAAGCTGTGCCTGCTGCCCCAGCGTCTCCAAGCCAGGACTGCTGCAGCACCTCGTACTTCTAAGCTAGAATGAACCCAGGGCCCCATCCAACCTGGCCTTGCGCACCAATCCTCGAGTCATTTCTTTATAAACGCTACTGACTGAATCCTATCAGATACAGGCTGCCATCGTTTTCCATCTAGTGCCTCTAAGACCAGAACAACGAGCACTTGAAGTGATCCAGCAGCAGCTGACAGCACTGCAACGGTAGCATGTATTCCTTGAGCCAGCTTTGGGGTAAAAATTAAGCAACTTGTTTTCTCCTAACACAAGAGCCAAAGTATTCTCCTATCCATTCACTTTGCACTGAAAATTATCACGGTAAGCCTCATCCAACTGCAGATAAGGTAGGAGTAGCAAGGGGCTGCTAGAAACAGCTTCACCCAAGCAGACTCGGGGCTACCATGCCCTGGGTGTACAAATGACCAAGCACGTAATTAAAATCCCTAGAAAAGCCTTATGCCAAGCTACCTGCAACATAACTCCAGGTTTAAAGCCCAGGACTTCCACAAGCAGTCGCTCCTCTGCACTGAGCTCTCCACACAGCTGGGCTCACACTCACTTAGTCCCTACAAGTGCTTCAGTTATGGCTCACCTAGCTCTGCGTGTCACACCCCCTTGTCTCTGCCCTCCATCTGAGGCTCTCTGATCCCTCTACACAAAACATCCCCTCAGCTCTGCCCACTGGTCTGTTCCTTTCCCACCTTGGTCTTCGGACTGTGTCTCTCCTCTTAGCAGCTTCTGCCCGTTATCTTCCTCATCTGCATTCTTCTCCTTTTATTCTTTCTGAGTAACAGGGTTTTTAAAGCTGCATTGTGAGAATAAAGAAACATATTCTATTACTTGCTCACAACATGCCTGGAATTATATTTTCCCAATTCTACTTTTCCCCTCCCCTGCCCCCTTGACTCTTCATCTCACTCAAAAATGTACAACATGATATATCACACGCTTAGCCAACAAATAGAATTCATTGAAATGACTACGCAAAGCTGTCAAACACTTACTTAAGAATGATTTTATTGAACATAAAATTATACCGAAGCAAATTCTGAAGTCATTTTTAGAAATAAAGACATTTTCAGCATTCAGAAATAGCTGTTTGTTTATACAAACATACGTTTTTTTCAGTAAGGCATTTGAGATGCTTTGTCTTCTGGAAAAAAAATAAAATAATAGGAGGGGATGGATGCATTTACAATATAAACCAAATCTTCTACCACTTTACTTACAGTTTACCACAGATAGCAACACAGTTTTGAACCGCTAATACTTTCTTGCTGTTGTTAGTTAACTTTCATATCGTTCTACATAAATTCAGTGCATCTGGAAGCAACGAAAGGCAAGTCTTTATTGTTATTTCCAACATCATCTTGCATTCTGGCAGATATTGACATGGTTGCAGCATCATATCAGTGTTTTCAGCTTGTTATACTGTGGGTGTTTGATTATAGGTATTGCCAAGAAACTGCACTTCCAACATACTATTTGTTGGATGACAACTTTTAAAGGTGACATTTCACACTAAACTCAGCAGGCGAGATGAACACAAATATATGTAATTCCACATACTATGTGGTTATGTGAATTGTGTCTTCTTTGGAATCAGTAAAGAAAAAAAAATGCTAAAGTGCTTTTCAAATACGTCCTCAAGATTAAAAGGACAGATATATAAATCATCAGTTGCACACCAACATCATTGTATTGCTTAAAGAGGCATTTTGACAGAAAGATAAACATTATCAGCACTTAATTCTGCTCTGCAATTAAGCATATACTATTCTAAGGATTTCCAGACAAAAATCCCAACTGTACATTGTTCTTTGGAAAATATAAAGCTAAAGAAATAAATGCTTATTAATGCAATGCAGTCGGCTTTTAGTGCAAGTTCATTAGCATCAGTACCAAACTCAACTTCTTGTGCTATGGGGTTTTCAAAAATTTCATACAAAATAATAATAATAATAATAATAATAATAATAATAACATGGTATGGGCTAACCTATAACGTCAAAAGCTAGCCTTAATAAAAACTGGAAGGTCTCACAAAAGTGGCGGGGTACATGAGCAACCAACTGATCACTCAAAAATCAAGCCACCACGTAACTTAAAACAGCTAACAAAAAACCTTAATTGAAATCCAAAGAATCCATCAGTCTTTGCCAGGCACTATTTGGCTTTTAAAGATTTGATTTAAAAAGAGACAAGAATAGAGAGAATTTAGAGCTTAAGAACTAAATTTTCTTGTACAATATAGGTTTAATTTCTGCTACAGAATTCCCTGTTTCACTTCACAGTTTATTTCACCTTCCAGTCTTGTGAAATTAGCATCTGGAGGACTGCTAGTATTTTCTAGACCTCCAATAAGGGGAAAAAATTCCTTAGAAGAGTACATATGTATTTATTTCATCTAATATAAAACTCTGCTAGATCAAAAAGTATATAAAGAGACTGAAGGATGGTAAAGAACAGTTATGTAAAGGTTAACAGTTACACATCCCTCAAACATCAGACATTTGAAAACCTTTTAAATAAAAGGCAGTGAGACTGAGTGCCCCATTCTGAAATACCTAAAAACAGGCTTCCCTGATGCTCAGTTTGATAGTGGTAAACAGCACTAAAATTATAGTTGAGGAAAGAGTAAGGTTCTGATACGCTACTGTTATGTGGACTACAGATCTTTTTACACCATATAGAAGATAACAAAGAAACAGCCTCTACAGTCAAACCTCAGGCATGTTAGATTCCTAATTTCCGTGCCTAAACTTTTAAGGCCTACGTCTATAGTACTATATTGATGTGTGTTTGACGTAAGATTCCAGTTTTCGAAGCCAAAAAGGTTGTGGCAGTACCATCCACACTGCCTGTAAGGAAGAACCTTAGTGCAAGCCCTAGCTTCAGGATTATCCATGCAGATGTCTTCCTGATGAACAGGCAGGTGGTCTCGTCCAGGATGCAGCCAGAGAACAGACCATCACTTGTGACACAGGCAAAACAGGAAACTGTGTTATCATAGATGTGTAGGCTTGGATACCTGCTTGGCACCGGAGTTCTGCTTTATGTTAGAGAAATTAGCTCTCATTTATATTTAGAAATAAATTATCTGTATTCAGAGGCTGTTTCATTCCTTTCATATCCCCAGGTGAAGAACCTGGTATGTGCAGAGATTCACTAGGCCTCCAAATGAACCTGGCATGTTTTTTTTAGAGTTGGTACCTGCATGTTTACAGGAAGCTCTGATAGTCAAGGACATCTGGATCCAGGAATAGAGACTGATTTGATCCAGTCTCCACCTGTAAGTTACTCACCAGACAGAATGCTTCAAGGTTAGAAGTATCATTTGGTTCTTTCAGTAAAGTATTCATTGTTATTTGAACTCCATTATGTTTGTAGTGTTTCTTTGCACAGAAAATGCTAACACCCTCTTGTCATTAATTCTTCTATAAGATGATGTCCTTCAGTCATTTGATAAAAGTTCACATACTGCTTTCACCAAAATAACAATTAAAATTCACTACAGTATTAACAGACTTTTTTGGACCATTCTCTCATAATTAACATTTGACAAACAATCAGTCTTAGCTTAACAGACAGAGGAGTTAAGCCCAGCAAGTTTTAATATCAAATTGCAAACTATATTGTCAGTTCATTTGTGGAATGCAACAGCTGACAAAAATAAATCATTCTCTATCCAGAATTGCAAATGGATCTTTCTCATTGATACGAAAGCCTATGCAGTTACTGTTTTTCTGGAAAGAAAGTAATAACAAAATAAGCTGGAAAGAAAATAAAGCTGGGTTTTAAAAGTGCAGTGTTTCTTTGTTTGATTATTTGTGATGTTCTATCATCTCTTCAGAGCTATTATTTTGAATGGACAGGGAGCTAAAGTTAGACCAAACCTTCCCTCCATAGATGGTTTTGTAGCATTTTCAGGGTACAAAAAGGTAAAGCTTTGCATTAGACTTGCAAAAATTAAGAACAGCTCCATTTTTGCCAACTGCTCTCCCATGCACACACGTTTACCTAAAGAAGAGTTAGAAAGAGACATATTAGTGTTCTTTATACTGTTGATCCATTTGTTAACACACATGCAATTCCTATGCCAGTGTATTCCAAATGCAGAATTGCTCTAGCTATGAGTAAGTTATGGACTTCCAAAGCTTTGGTCTCTGGTATTTGAGTCTGAGTTTTGCTCAGCTTTACTGCTTGATATTAACAGTACTTACATCCATAGGAAAAGTATTATCAAAGCAGGATTCATCATTTCTCATTTCTGCTTGGCAACTGCAGTTTTTAAGAGCCCAAACCATTTTGCAAACCACCAAATGCAATAATAAAACAAGTCCCGTCAGTCCTATTAACTCTCATGCCTCTGAGGCCCTACACTTGATAAAACAGTGTGTGGGTATCTTACCCATTCCAAAAGGAATGAAAGCCTCTTTCTTAATTATCTGGCCATTTTCATCCAGAAATCTTGTTGGCTGAAAGTCATCCGGGTTCTCCCAAATATTAGGATCTCTGTGTACTGCCCACAAGTTGGGCACAATTACACTGCCCTTTGGAATAGTATATCCCTGCAGCACTTAAAAACAAAAAGCACAAAGACAGAGGATCTGGTAAGTTGCTAGAAGCAAACACAGGAGACTTATTAAAAAAAGAAAACATCACAAAAAACGACATGGATCTGTAGCTGTGGGTTACAAATGTAGCAGGTACTTGAAGCAAAGGTGATCTCTGCTAGCCCGGCTGGGTCGCCATCACACAGGCCAGAGCAGCTGGAAAGAAACCAAGTTATGGCAACGGGTCCCTGCAGGGAAAAGGCAGCTGAGAAGCCTCAGTCATGTTACTCTTCTCCAAACCCTCCTTCAGCATGCCAATACCACAGCAGCAGTCATTAGAAATGCACTCTGCTGAATAGAAATGTTGTGACCTAGCTTCCTCCCAGTTCTCTGCTGTTACAGAACCTCTATGCAGAGATGATGGAGGTAAGGAAGAGGCGTGTGTTTTGAACTGTAATCACTAAAGGGTTTTGAAGTGACTAGTCTCATTTAAGCCTGTTGCACCTTATTGTCTTGCAAGCCAAAACATTAAAAAATCAAATCAATTCAGAATTGGACTTGAAAGCCATACTGCTACCTCTCACTGACTTAAACCAGTTCTCAGCTATGCCAATGAAATCCTACAGCCAACAAAAGGACTTTGGAAAATATATTTATTATTGTTATTTGTACTGTATATGCCTTTTAAGTTTTAGCAAATCAGTTACTTGTAAGTCAGTTTTTCAGACCTCTGTGTCAGTTGGCCAAAACCAACTCCAGGTACAAAGGTAGACTCAGCTTCCAATTACCACGAATCACATCAGCCAACATAAACTGACCCCCAGAAAAGACATCTCTCTAAATTAGAGAGACATTCTGGACATCAGGTCAGACATGCTGCTTACCTTAACGAATATCGCAAGCCCAGCCACTCTATATAAATGGCATTTTACATGCTTGAGCTACAAGTTTTAATAGACAAATGAAGTCTCTGTAAATTCTCACCAGATGTCCCATCAGATCTTCATCCGCAAAAGAAACACTGTGTTAAGTCTCTACAAATGCTTACCAGCAGTTTCTGAAGCCATTCGTGGGATAGAAAGGGGAACAACTGCAGTCATCCTCTGCACTTCCATAATGGTTGCCTCTGTGAAGGGCATTTGAGCCTTGTGGGCAAGAGAGGGAACTTTGTCACATCCTAGAACTGCTTCAATTTCTGCATGAACTTTCTCTATTCAAAGAGAGTGATAAAAAAAAAAAAGTACAATATGTGAGAAGGCATAATCTCAATTTCACTTATCTGTGCTTCAATGTTTACATAAATTTGTCAAAAATGACTACAATACATGATCTTCTAGCCAAAATAACTGTGGCAGCATAAGCCTACAGAACAGTAACGAAGAAACCAACCAAGTACAATCTTGACAACTGTCCAGAGTGAAGCCATAGAGAGGGCAATCACTGACAGTGCTACTATGTTGGCTAAGCACGGGAAAAGTTCTGTTTCAGTTCCAAATGTAGTTGACAGTTTAACTATACAGTAGCTTGAATAGTCAAAACATTAAGAGAATGGCCTGCCTTAAGAAAAAAAGAAAAAAAAAGAAAGGAAAGGAAAAGGAAAAAAGGAAAAGGAAAAGGAAAAGGAAAAGGAAAGAAGACAGCATAGACTGTATGACCCAGCTGGCTGCTGGCCCCTACAAAAAGTCAGTTTTCAGAACTGGAAAAAGTGATGAAGAGAAGGGAAAGCTTTAAATGTGGTTGCTCTGGGTACTTCATTCCGGAGCAGGAATACTGGTGCAGTTACTGCAGGCATTACAGCCTTGCAGCTCTTGTTTTGCCGTTTCCCACTTTCTACTCACAGAACCTAAACTCAGCTATTTCTCATTTACCCAGGAAGGCATCAGATGTTCCTTCCTCGCAGGAAAAAACAGAAGTTACTGAGCTCATCTCCACTCCCATGAAAAACAGAAAGTTTCAAAACACTTGCTCCCCCTGTCGTCTCACTAAAGGCTCAGCATACAAGAAAGTCAATTAAGAGAAGTTTCAAAGACACAACATTTGTTTTGCCCTTGGACTGGACAATGCTGCTTTTATTCCAGGTAACTTGGAATCTGGCTACAGAGCAATAGAAAATCCTGAGGGAGGAGAAGATATCAAAATCAACTTTTCATTAAAAAAAAGTCCGTTTTCCTTTTCTTACCCTTGATACCCTGAACATTTTGTGCTTGACCTGCTTGCCTTTTCCAAGATTCAGAACCAAGCTGCTGATAGAACTGAGTTTTTGCTCTTCTCTCCCTAGCACTGATTCAAGATTAAATAAAATCTCAACGCAAAAAGTTTCTCTGTTTTCAGATATAGAGGAGCATTCAGAAATAGCATATGGGTACTGATGAGTGAACGCTTGCTGCCACCTATTGGGATTGCTAGGAAAACAAATTCTCATATAAAAAACACAACAAGAAATAACAACAGTAATGGATCTGTTAATAGTGTGCCCCGTGGGTACCTGGTCTGTGGGTTTTGCTGCTTGTTTCATTATTATTTATTTTTTTACTGGGATGTCACAGCCCTGCATTCAGGTATGCATGTTCACAGTAATTTAAATGAGAATTAAAAAAAGAGAGAAAGAAAGAGAGAAAGAGAGACAGAGAACGGGAGAGAAAGGGAGAGAAAGGGAGAGAAAGGGAGAGAAAGGGAGAGAAAGGGAGAGAAAGGGAGAGAAAGGCAGAGAAAGGGAGAGAAAGGGAGAGAAAGGGAGAGAAAGGGAGAGAAAGGGAGAGAAAGGGAGAGAAAGGGAGAGAAAGGGAGAGAAAGGGAGAGAAAGGGAGAGAAAGGGAGAGAAAGGGAGAGAAAGGGAGAGAAAGGGAGAGAAAGGGAGAGAAAGGGAGAGAAAGGGAGAGAAAGGGAGAGAAAGGGAGAGAAAGGGAGAGAAAGGGAGAGAAAGGGAGAGAAAGGGAGAGAAAGGGAGAGAAAGGGAGAGAAAGGGAGAGAAAGGGAGAGAAAGGGAGAGAAAGGGAGAGAAAGGGAGAGAAAGGGAGAGAAAGGGAGAGAAAGGGAGAGAAAGGGAGAGAAAGGGAGAGAAAGGGAGAGAAAGGGAGAGAAAGGGAGGAAGGAAGGAAAATTAAGGATGTTGACTGTTCCATGCCAAATGTCATACCACTGTCCTATCAGGAACAACACTTCTTATATGTTTGTGAAGATAGGTGGAATTATACAGAGAGCAGCCAAATGCTGCTAGCTATTCATTTGTGATTCCAGAAAGTATCCACCTGCATTTACCACTGCTGCATTTTCTTGTATTCCCCTTAGGGGACAGGAGAAAAATTACTAGGGGGCAAAAAAAGAGAGAGAAAAATAAGGTCCGTACATTAATTCCCAAGCAAACAGGACACATAAGGAATGGGATATTAGAAGTAAGAGAATTATATTACATAGCTAAGTGATGTATACGCTCTAGGGTACTGAGCTTAATTAAACATATTGTTTAATAACAGCCATGGCATAAGGAGAAAGGCAATTGTAGAAAGGTAGTAGAAGTGGTAGAAAACTGAAGGAAAGAGAAAAATAACTATCACATGTTCATTAGCAGACAAGACGGAAGGGGGATTCAAACAAACAAACACAACACGCAAAACCCACCCAGCTCTCACCTGTGTAATTTACAACATATCTAATTCTTGCAACTACCTATCAAGTCAAGCAGTGATAACACACAACCATTAAAAATAGAAGGAGCCCATGCAATTCGTCCCCTGTGAACTCTGTCTTGTATATACTGAACCGATACCCTATTTTGCAACCTTTGCCCAACAACTTGTGTTGACTTTGTACAATAAACTATGATCTTGACCTATTTAAAGAGATTACTGCAGAGAGGTAGGTACTGTAAACAAGTATTCATTGGCTAATTTGTAAAGCAGCTGCAGTACATGATAACTTCAAAATCTCAGGTACTTTATAGAAGTATTCCTGGTTAATATTGTTCTTTGATAACCTGAGTTTTACTCTTTGTTCCAGGTTAGTAAGAAGCCTGGGCAAATGGGAAGTGGCTCACTATTAAAAACTGAAGCAGAATTACCCAGGTGGAATCTGTCCATCCTGCTGAGGTTTCAGTCTGCATATATCTAGCAGTTATTTTAGTGGAAAGCATTTGCTCTGCGGGACTTCATGAGACGCTGCTCATAAGTTAATAAATCAGTTGCTTTATTGTGTTTAAATTCAACAAATTATATTTGATAAATAGGACAAAAAAAAATGTTGCCTTTGCAATGACATGTACTGTAGCAAGACCAAGTATAAAAAATATTTAATCAAAATGAACTGTAATTCTTTGGCAATGAAAGCTTATCTCAAGAAATCCTGAAATATAACTCTAGCAAGTATGATTTTAATAGTATAATGTCTGCAGTAGCACTGGTATTTTTTGTATTTACAACAACACACAAGGCATTCCCTAGAATTCTGTCACAAATACGAACATAATTGCATCGCTGTCAAAAAAATGGGGGTTGCAAGGAACCTCTGGAGGTCATCTGATCCAAACCATTACCCATAGCCAAGTCACCTTTCCAGTCAGACATAACTTGGAAGGTAGATCAGACTACTCAGAGTCATAGCCCACCAAGTTTTAAATACTTCCAAAGTCACAAATTTTGTAATTCTAGTGGTTATCTGTTGCAGCCCTTGCTGTCGTCATAGAAGATGGCAGAAACAGTACCTAATCAGAATTTTCTTGTTGTAGATTCTCTCTGCTGCCTCCCCTCAATTCACTGCTCACCTCCAAAAAGACTGCCTCCATCTCTTCAGCATCTTCTAGTTAGATAGTTGTATGCAGCAGGTCTCCCCTCTTTTCCCTATTACTGAATACTCCCAGTTCCTTCTGTGTCACCATCTGGGCCATGTACTCCAGGCCCTGTCCACCTTGCTGGCCCTTTGATGGGCTTGCTCCAGCATTTTAGTGCTTCAGGATCCCAAAACTTGACACAGAATTCCAAACACAGTTTCCAGTGCCACACAGAGGGAAATAATAAATTCCTCTTCTCTAATACAGGTATGATATTCTCCTCCTCTTCCTCCCTGTCATCCGCAACCTACCCAGCAGCCATAACCCATTTAGAAAGAAGTCTTGCAGAAACATCAACTACCTCCCTCAGATGCATCCCAGCTGGCCCCAAGGACTCGTGAAAGCCCAATTTGCCTAAGTGACCTCTAATTTGATCTCCCTCTACAATGGATAGTGCTTCACTTCTCCAGACTCCCGTATAGGTTCAGGAACCTCCTTACCATTGCACATCACTACGTTGCTGCTGTGAGCCTGGAACAAAACAATTGCCAAAAAGAAAGAAAGAAAACAACAAAAACAACCACCAAACCACTACACCAAGGTTCTCTTGAGTTATTTGCAAAAGATAAAGTTGTCCCAAAGCAGAAGAAATGCACAGACACAGCATAAAGGACAGTTGAGATAGTTAATATACAGCACTAACGTAAAGATCATCATAGTAGGGTAGGATAGAAAAAGATGTTTTATTACATACCAGCGTTTCAAATTGCACATAGATATGAAGCAGCACTCCTAATGACTTCAATAGTGTTTCTGTTTGCTTTCAATTCTGAAAATCCAAGCGGAGTTTACAAAACACCAAAAATAGTCTTACCTTGTACTTCTGGGTAGAGGGACATGTAGAGCAGGCACCACAATATCGTGTTGGAAGTAGTGTCTGTGCCTGCAATGAACAGGTCCCCAATGATAAAAAATAGGTAGTCTTCATTAAAGCTGCTCTCCTTGTTGTTCTTCTCTTCTTCTGCATGGAGGAAGTACATATCAATGAAGTCCCTGGGATTTGCTGCATCCAGTGTATCCCTGTGCTGTGCAATTATTTTCTTTAGAAAAGCAGTGATATCTAACTCTGTTTTTCTAAGCTCCCTGAAAGGCCCGAAGGGAAGGTAGTACAGCCATGGGCAGATGTTGACCAGGATCATAGAGCTGTTCACACTTAGCTCCAGTGCACGGGCCATGTTCTTCAGCATCGTCTTGAACTCAACATCTTCATAGTTGAAACGCCTGCCAAAGGCCATGGAGCAGATAACGTTAGACACCGCATTGCGGATAATCGGAAAGGGACTGAACGGATCCTTTCCATGCTTCAGCATTTCTTCCTTTATGAACTTCAGCTCCTCGATGATCTTAGGCTCTAAGCTATGTCTTCCTACTCCAAAATGCCGCAGTGTTGCAAGAGAGAATTTCCTCTGCTGCTTCCACACAGGGCCGTAAGGTGCAAAAATAACACCTGGAAGGGAAGAGAAGGGTCTGAAACAAAGCTGTTCTGTTTTCAAGTGGAAAGAGGGGAAACGGTTACACAGGCCTGAAAACCATAAGCCAAAAGAGGGGGAAAAGGTACACAGCAACTGTCCCAAGGGCTGGGTTCGGAGCTAGAGGAGGAAGAATTTCAGTGTCCTGAGATGCAAAGACGCAAATTCTTTGAGCAAGACAGAAAATGTGATATTAAAACACCAATTCTTTCTTTTTCTGTTCTACTGATTTCTCACTGTGTGTGTGTGTGTACATAGCTCTACTATAAGTATTGTTTTTACCTACAAAGGATACACACGCTGCAAGCACGGAAAGTGAAGATGGATTCAGAGCCACGTGGCAACAACCTGACTTGCATCTCTACGTTTCAGTGCCTCCAGGCACATGTTATGCAAGATAATATCACTATGAAATACAGTTCAGTTCCTCAGCTTCGTATAAATATTGCTCACTTACAAACAGAAGCATCTCTGCTGCACAACCAAAATAAACTCTTTCTAATACCCCACAGTTAACCTGAGAGTTTTTAAAGTCATCAAAACAAGGGCCGGTGCTGCTTCCATTCTCCTAATATAGTGACATCATCAATTTTGCCCGGGAGTAAAAAGTTACTTTATAAAAGCAAGATCAATTCTTCTATCAAATGCAAATCTCAATGCTAAGTTTAAATGGAAGAGGTCACAAAAAATCGGCAAAAGAAAGATGCACCATTTTTCTACATTCAGGGTCACCTACATTTCTCTTAAGACTTAGTGTACATAGCCCCAATAAACAAGTAAGAAATCCAGGGATAGAAATCTGCAGATACAGGAGATGGATGATTTCTGAAGTGTCTGCAGTCCCAGAGGTATCAACAGTTCAGTGTAACATAAAGCTGGTAATCTTTACAGCCAGATTTTCTGATTATATTATCTATTCTAGTCACGTTATTAGACTGAAAAATAATGAAAATTCAAACACATGACCTAGTTTTGAAGTGCCTAAACAAAATAAGCAGAGCATTATGATGAGTCAGTACCAGTCAACCACCAGCTGAACTTCATCTTCTCTGTACAAAACCATTATCTATTCTCTAGCACTTTTAAAACAGAACCAAAGCTTTTCAGATCCTCTTTTCTTAAAGCAACATTTCCTGTTAGTGCTGCTGCCATCAAGGAGACACAAGGGTGGGTGAAATAAGAGGCCTATTGAGGGGCTGCATTTGGCCAATAACCGATAAACTGAGTCGTCAGGGTTAGGGGCTGCTGTGGGCAGACCTGTGGATATGTTGTAACAAAGCACAGCTTTATCACTATTTCTATCCCACGAGAAGTGTCCTCAAAATGGACTACACATACACAATCTCCTCTTTCTGTCACTAGGAAAATTAGTTTCAGGATCCAGAAAACCTCACAGAAGAAAACCGACTGATTATCTCAGATGTAACAAAGTCTCTCCTAATCAAGGCAACAAACCACTCCCTGCATTACCAGAGCCTTTCCAGCAGTCACGCACAGAGGCTGCACAGCACTTCTTCTGAAGCCCTGAAACCTCTCACTGTTGCAGACTAGCAAGAACTTGCAGATTGGAAAAGTGTAACAAAGGAGAGAAACAGATTACAGAGAAAGAAGAGAGTACAATCAGAGTAACAGAGATTACTGCCAACTGTATCACTGGCAGGCAACAATAGTGGAAGAGCAGTCAACTGTTTTTGCAGACAATCCCTGCACAGACTGAAAATTCAAGGTACTCAGCACACATGAATGTAGTATAGAAATGAATTTGAAGAAAATAAAATAACAAATTGTGAAGCAACAAGAACTCAGAATTATCAGGACCTCATGCTCTTTAAAGAGAGCAAATTTCTATTAGCTGAGAATTAAAACCCTTCCAATACAACCAACAGAGCAACAAACACACAGACATGCAAACAAAAACTCCCTTTTTACATGAAAAGTTCAAATACAGCAAGTTCTGCCCAAGGTTATTCCCCCACCCCCTTAATTTCTCACTGTTTGATTTAGTGTTGCTGTAATACTGGCAGCACTGACAAACAGGATTCATGACAGAGAACATTCAACTTCTGCCCTGCCCCATGTCCATGTCTAGAAGCACACAGGGCAGGACTAGAAGGGCTGACAAACACTTAGTCTCCATCCACTCTCCCTTTTTTTGCTATGCAGCTGTTGAAATGCAGTTATTTACCATTTGGGATGCTTCTGCTTGCTCTCCTCCAAACACAATAATTTATTTGCATCTTACACAACACAGCTGAGATAAGCACTTCTCTCTTTCACTTTATACTCATACAGAGTAACAGTAAAGTTTAAAATAAATCATTTACCTTAGATTTTTTTCTTGCCTTACTGTTTTCTTCCAAAATGATTTTTTTTTTTAATGCATTTTCTCCTTTTGTCACATACCCCCTTTCAAGTAATTTTTATGTGAGATCGGACTATGGTAAGGAGGAACTAAAGCACTTCTCAGAATAGGATCAGATAAAGCCTGGAAATAAAATATTTTGTTTACACAGTGAAGAGCTAGCAATCTGAAATAGACACCTGCTGATTCCTAAGCACAAATACGGGCTGGGCAGAAAATGGATTGAGAGTAGCCTTGCAGATGCTGGTTGATGAGAAACTCAACATGAACTGTGTGCTTGCAGCCCAGAAAGCTAACTGTATCCTGAGCTGCATCAAAAGCAGCATGACCAGCAGGGTAAGGGAGGTGGTTGCATTTCTCTTCTTTGCTCTCATGAGTCCCCATCTGGAGTACTTCTTCCAGCTCTGGGGTCCCCAGCACAAGAAAAACATAGAGTTGTTGGAAGATGAGCCATGAAGATGTTCATAGGGGTGAAACACCTCTCTCACAAAGAAAGGCTGAAGGAGTTGGGCTTGTTCAGTCTGGAGAAGGCCCAGAGAAGCTTCAGCTGCCCCATCCCTGGAGGTGTTCAAGGCCAGGTTAGATGGGGCTCTGGGCAGCCTGATCTGTTGGGGGGGCAACCCTGACTGCAGCAGTGGGTTGGAACTTGATGATCCTTAATGTCCATTGAAGGCCACCGGACCTGCAGCTGTTGCCTTGCCAGTAATGTAATCCCAGTATAGTGCAGGTCGAGTACTCCATTCTGTGCCAGTGTTCAGCCTGGTGAAAGCACTTGCAAATTCCAGCAGCCTTCAGAGAAGCTCCTTGTGCTGGGCCGGGCAGCCTCTGCAGTTTGTAACACATTTCCCTACTCCCTTCTGAGCATTGAACACACCTGTAGTTCACTTTACAACAACAGGGGGGGAATTCACCTCTTTGTGACAGCTAATGTCAATCGATACATAACAATTCGGAAGAACTTCTTTATGATAAGGGTGACAGAGCACTGGAACAGGCTGCCCAGAGAGGCTGTGGAGTCTCCTTCTATGAAGACATTCAAGACCCGTCTGGATGCCTGCCTACCTGTGTGACCTACTGCAGGGAGTCTGTTTTAGCAGGGGGTTGGACTCAGCGATCTCTTGAGGTCCCTTCCAACCCCTGCCATTCTATGATTCTGTGTAATTCGGACCATTTTACAGACAAACCTCACCTCACGTACCTACCTATTCCCAAGCACAGCTGCAACGACCTTCCATATGGAACTAGTTGCCAAGCGGCACGACCCTACCGCAGTGCTGTATAGGGAGCTGCATCCCTCCCACCGCTGCCGCGTGTTTGTGTTTGTGTACATCCCAGCGAATGCCTCCTCTCCCAGGCCATGCTTAGCGGGGCTGCTGGCGGACCGCGGCACGACCCGTGAGAAAGCGCACTCTCCCCGCACTGCCTCGACGCGCTCCACCGCAGCCGCTACGCGCAGGCCCCCCCGGCCCCACCGGGCCCTTACCCTTGTTGTGGGTGATCATGAGGACCATGGGAACGGAGGGGCGGTCGCTGAACACCTCCGCCTTCTGCACCAGCGCCTCCCGCACCGCCCCGAAGGTGTTGAGGACAATGAAGGGCCGGCTGCCCACAAAGAGCCGGAAGATGCTGCCGTACATCTTGGTGAGGCCGGTGAGGAAGACGTGGGGGGAAAAGACGGGGGAGCCGCGACCGCGGCCCCACACCTCCAGCACCCACCTCCGCAGCAGCGGAGGCGGCAGCAGGGCGAAGGCGAAGTTGCCCACCAGCGGCCAGGGCGCTGGGCCCGGTGGCAGCCCCGGCGGCGGCCGCGGCCGCAGCAGCCAATAGCAGCCCAGCCAGCACACGGCCGCCAGCAGCAGCTCGGTGGCGGTGGGGGCCCGCAGAAGCCACTCGCCGCCCGCCGTCATCCTTTCAGGTGGCTGCTCTCGCCCCTACCTGCCCCCTCCCTCCCCGGCGCGTAGCGGATTAAAATGGCGGGGGCGGGCGGGCCGCGGGAGGCGGGCCGCAGGAGGCGAGGCCTGAGGCGGGCTGACCAACCCCCCTCCGCGGCCCGGGCCTCGTGCGCCGCCGGGCGTGGGCAGCGACAGCCACAATCCCGGAGGAAGAGTCGGTGGCAGCTCAGAGCTGTTCTTGGTGAATGCCTACAGCCCTTTAGAACAAACGTGACTTTAGTTCTCCGCCCAGGGGAACTCCTCTCCGAAGCATTGAGTTCAGCACCAGCAGCCTCAAATGTAACCCTTAGGTGCTACACGAGGCTGCTACGCGCCCCTCGAAGCAGGTGCTGCAGCACTGGGCACTGATCGCTGGTGACAGGCCCTCGCTTAAAGGCTCTCTTTCGAGGTTTTCAAGTGACTCTTATCAGCAACACACACACACACACAGGAACAGAATTAGTTTTCTGTTTTTGTTTCTAAGCAGTCGAGAAGAGAAGGACAAGTGGCTCTAAAAATAATTGCTGGACTACAATGAAAAGGTTTTATTGCGAGTAAGTGTACAGAAGTTACAGGAATTTTAGACACACGTAAAGCTTCCACTGGTCAAGGTCTGTTTTTCTCCAAGCAATTAAGGCAACTGTATGCAATCTCTTTCATTTAATATAAACAACAAGTGGATCTTTTATTACAGCTGAAACAAAGCAGAAACTAAGATCCCATTT
Organism: Pavo muticus; assembly: GCA_016647715.1. Classification (NCBI taxonomy): domain Eukaryota; kingdom Metazoa; phylum Chordata; class Aves; order Galliformes; family Phasianidae; genus Pavo; species Pavo muticus. Next base: position 1,909,019 of record JACDJE010000107.1, on the reverse strand, counting down.
AAATCACCTTAAAGCAGAACAGAATGCCGATTTATTTTGTCCATATTTGGCAGAAATTCAGTGGTTCAATTACAATGTTCATAAAAGAGGCACCTATTAGAAAAAACAGCATGAGATAATATGAAAATTCAGCTGAACAAAAGAAAATCCGAGTCTCGAGAGTTTTATGTTCTGCAGTCTGTCAATACATATTTAAGCTATTTAGCACATCTAAAAAAATCATCACAGTTTTCTATACAGTTATATTTTTTTCCCCACATAGAAGTAATCTAGCCTCACCTCCTTCTAAGCCTGTTTGACAAGCGACTGGAGAAAGTAATTCCGCTTTCCTTGGATATCATTCCTCCCCAGTCCTACCACAAGGTAATAAAAGCCATCTTCCATTTACTTAAGCTCTTTTGGAAAGTCCATTCCTCTATCCATTTCACCCTAAACTGAGTAATCAAAGTTCTTGTTTTTAACAGGCAAAAAAAACAATGAAAAAAGCAAATAACCCTCTTCCCTCCTTCCCAGCCCCCCACCCCCAAGAGAGAAACCTTCATTAAAGTAGTACTTAAAAAACAAGGTTAGTTCAAATTCATTCACATTTCTTTAAAGATAACCAAATTACAGTATTAATGCCCAAGAAAAAGAACTGGAAATTTAACGAGAGTAAACTCTCCAAAGCAATATAATATTTCCTCTCAAATTTTGACAGCCTTTGAATCCTATCACAACACTTAAGACTATTGACTGGTTATTCTACGTAGTTGTTAACATTCATTTTCCTCAGCAACAGGCTGTGTTTGTGTATTTCAGTTTGTAGGCAACTTTTAGATCTTTATTTCCACAGGCACTTTGTTTGCAAAAAAAAACCCACTTTGTTAAAAATATATTGAAAATGCTCAGAAGTTTTCTGAGTAGCATTAGCACACTGATAATCGTAGTTCCATAACTCACAGCAGATGCTAACACGGAAAATCCGCACTTGGTCACCCACTAGCCAGTACCTGCCACGTGCTCACAAAAGCTTCATTTTTGCAGGGCATTTATACATGCAGTCATTTATTTCTGCTAATATTTCTACTTACATTGCACTTTTTAAGTAAATGAAAAAGATAGTTTTGTCTGAGGCAACTAGTAATTAAAATAAAGTTATATTTCACCATGGCTTAAAGCTGTTTCAGATGACTTAATTCTCTCCCTTTGGCTCTTCCAAATTTCTTGCTATTAAAGCAAGCTCTGAGAATAGTGAGACACGATACAGACTATTGTCACTAGATTATCCATCTTCACTGGACAATTAGAGTAATTTCATTGAAAGTAGAAACAAACTAGTCCTGGAATAGTCTTTGCATAGACAAGAGAAGTTCTGTAAAACGAGTCTTTGAGAAGCCTGTTTATTTCTTGAAGTAACAAAAGTGAATGGTTTGGAAGAACTTTTTCAGTATGCAAAAGGTGCAACCTTAGAGCAGAGGAGTGTCTCAGGTGGCACACTTGTCCATACAGACTGCTCACTCACACACCTATGCATGACACCCCTGCTGCACTTTCAAGCATGCAGAAGTGGAAGATTTCATACTTTCTCACTATTAGATCATACTTATTTCAAAGTTGGGAACCACGCTATAGCCTAATCTTAAAGGCATCAGCACTTTCACAACTGTCAGTTGAAAGGGCGCCTTTAACAAGAACTATAGGCTCTCATTTCTCTTGGAGAGAAGATGTAGATACTGCTGCCTGAACACTCAATTTAGAATGATTAGGAAGTGCATTGCCCTTTATTATACGCAACATAAAACCATAACTAAAGAGGGAAAAAAAACTCTGCTACAGAAGGCACAAGGAACTTCTCGTCTTAAAAGTTTGCTTATGAAGCCATAAACCAATAAGAACTTAGCTTCCATAATCTCAATAATCTTAATTAAGGCTTTCACATTGACTCATAATATCCTACTACAAATTGCCTTGATAACCACATCAAAATTTCACTTCTGCTCTTTAAATAGGGCTACACGGGTCGTCTTCCTTCACAACTTTATTTTTCTAAACTTTCAGCAGAAGATGCATCTACAATAGAGAGCAATCAGCATTTCCTCATACCATTTTCTGTCTTCACGGTTTGAACAATGCTGATGAAGCCAGAGAACATTTTTTTAAAAGCACTAAGTCTATGCCTTAATCTTATCTAACACATCCTTTACATCCTACATCAAGATCGAAAGGTTAGCTGTCCTAAGCATTTATGAACATTCAATCTCAGACCGACCTCTACCCTACGCACTCCTACCTTCTTCCCGCATTTAAAATATTTACAATAATATTTTGTAGGTTTCATACAAAATAAATAGAAAAGGGTCATATTTTTATAAAAGGCATTTAGAACAAGCTTAAAATATATAGAAATTGCTTTATTGAAAAAGGTGTCAAAACAGCTCTGCTTAGTACTCATGGGCGATAAGAGAATACCAGCTCTTGATATTTTTTTGAGATTATTAGCACCATAGATTTTGATTCTGATTTTTTTTTTTTTTTGAAAGATGAATGTGGTCATGTAAGTAGTCCAAAGAGTTTCATTTGTTTAGTACATGCATCCACCATAAAAAGTTTCAACTTCTACGTGCCAAGCGAGCAAACCACACAGGACAAATTTCTTTGACATTAGGACAAATTTCTTGAACATTTTTACCAAATTCATGGTCAACAGTGCAAGTGATCATGACAGATAGCACCTTTTACGATATAAGCTATAAGATGCTTACATTATTGCTTTTTTTTTTTTTAAGTACAGCTAGTGCAATTTTTATTAATATACAGTGAACACAGATTGCAGTGTCTTACAAATCACAACACCAGCATCTCATGGCATACAGCAGACTACAACACTGAGTTGTCATCTGCTTAACAAGAAATAGTTGACATGCTAGGAAGCATCATAATGTTCTCAACATTTTACAGTTTAAGAGCCAACTCTTGCTAATTGTGAATAATTCACAAGAAAAGGAGGTCCAGCTGGCAACTATCAGTAAAAACTACAGCACAAGAGGCCTAAAGTAGTACCATTTGTTAAAGAAGTGTTATGCTGTATAGTGTTTGCAGAACTGGAACCCAAAACTGGAAGGAAAAAAAAAAAAGCCATACATAAGCTCTTTAGCTTGCACAAACCACAGCATTCCTGTTTTACCATCTTCAGCTACTCAGAAGGCAACACTTTTCCTGGCACAGTTTTTCCCCAGGGTGGATGCATAGCTCCAATTAACATTCAAAGCTAGGAATTCAACCTAGGAAAAAATGATGCCAGAAAAGCTGCTGGTTGATGAGAATGAAAACCACATTGCAGTCAAAAGGAATGTCCTGCCTGAGCCTCTGGAGTTCTCCCTCAAAGTCACATGGAAACAGCTAGAACTGCAGCCATCAGAACATTATTTCCTCTCTTGCTTTCAGGCTTCTGGCTGCAACCCTGACCTCAATAAAACAACCAGACCTCATCTTTATCATACCTCAAACATGCTATCTTAAGTCAGAACAAAAAATAAAAATGAACATAACAAAACATTCACAGAGCAAGAACTTCTCAATGCAAGTGATTTCTGACACAAAGAAACAAGCATTCCCCAGGATGTTAGGTTTTGTACCTGAAAGTAATTTCAAGTATTGCAAGTGTGTGTCTGACAAGAATATCTTTTGGCTTTATTGGTAATTTTGGAGCCTTCTTAAACGTTAATTACGTTACTCAGCATCAAGCTATTTAGAAAGCAAGAGAAACAAGAGAAGACAGACAGGAGCACAAGGCAGCCTATGCTACACATAAGCACCATTTCAAATGGCCATAAACTATGAAAAATTGGAATGTAAAACCAGCTTTTACAGAAATAAAGAAGCCCTGACATATTATCCAAGGTGGAAGAGGTGTTGAAGTTTCAAAATTCTGCTTAAGTTGCACACACACAAAATTCACCGGTGCAGTTACAAGTAAGCAAGGAGATAAAACTCCCCTTCATATTCTCAGCACTCCTGCTATCCTCTAACATGGAGCTTTAAAATATGCAAACAGACACATTCACTTCTAGTGCACCTCCCATGCTTGAAGTAACACCAGCTCAGATACAGCATTGAATTAGAACTGTCTTTATAGAAGTTCTCCTTTTCAGTCCTTTTCCTAAGTTCTCTCTTTTTAATTTCTGTTGTGCTTTCTAGCTATTGTTGCCTCCCATGCTGAGCCCTTGGTCTGAAAGGGTCCCAGAAGAACAAGCAAAGATGGCTCAGCCTACTATGCAGGTACAACCTAGTCTTTCCCCCCAGAAAAAAGAGAAACCTCTGTGTTCTGCATCCAGTGCTATGTATACAGAGCAGACTACTCCACACAGGCACGCCCCATGGGCTTCCAATTGCTTAAGATGCCTGTAGTCCAGAATCGTTTCATTTTCATTCTCAGCATCTTGGCACTTTTTCCTTGCACAGGCAAGCATCATAAAGGAACAGAAAAAGCTTAACGTACAAGCAAAATTACTTCTGTGGCACACAGATATTTTTATGCACTCTTAAGCAGTGACAGTCACTTGGAACAGTGGACAACAGAAGTAATTTTCTTCAAGATCCTTTTTTTCCCCTCCAGAAACTGAACTTAAGTCACACTAGTTTTAGTGCGCAGTCTAGAACACAAGAACTGTTCACTCTTACAGATCATTTTAGTGTTGCGCATCCATAGAAGACTCCTAGCTGAGTTCAAAACACTAAAGAAAATAAATATGAGCATGGAGCTCTACGCCTGTGAAGCCAGCCAGTAGTGAAAACCAGTTCCAAGCATATGATCACTACATCTAATATACTGAGCAAGTATTTAAGATTATACCCTCTGAATCTTTAAGATAGTTTTGGTAAGAAAAAGCTTAAAGGAACCTTCCCACAAGCTGAAGTGGAAGACTTCATCTTGCACTGAAATGAATGAATCTGATCTCAGAATTATAAATCGTACTTCGTGTCTACTGACGTGAGACAAGGGATTTGGTCTGGTACCAGGCTTTTGCAGGATAAATCGTCTAGCCAGATACTAACAATGGGTGAAAGTTTAAACAGATTCAGATTTAAGAAACAGATAATCAGATTACTGCAAATCCTCTTAAGAGAATTCTCTCTCATGTCTTAGGATACCTTCTAGTTCCATCTTTATTAATAGATCTCTGTTATGAAGGTTACCAAACTTTAGTTTTTCTCTCCCCTCTTTAAAAAAAGGTGGGGCTGGGGAGGAAGGAAGAAATCCAGTGCTAGAGTTCATAGCAATGTTTAGCACAGCTTTTTGTTACTACCCCAGCTGTAGCTATCTTTCCAAGAAAGCAATGGAGAATGACTAACAATGATTAACATTTACGTCCACGTGGGAGCGCTAAGTACATAGAAATGTCAGTTTACAGCGCTTTCAAATGTGCTAGTCATTGCTGGCCGGCACATTTACTTGGAAATAAGCATCTGCAGCACGATCACATAGCAGCTCATTTCTTTAAATGTTGAAGTTAACCTTTTAAATCCCAGTTTGGTATTTGAATTCAAGAAATCCTGGTTTCAAGCTAGGCATTCCTGAAGTTTGATTCGTAAATGCAGAGCACCCAACAGCATTCAAATCATACTGATATGACAGGTGCACAACTGTAGCTTTTTGTTTGTTTTTAAAGTGCCTACACTGTTCAACATGTAGATGATCTTCAGTAGAGAGAAGGAACATTTTATTTAGTCATAGTACAGCTGCAGCTCGTGACATCTGTAAGAGATCATCATAACTCCAGGAGAGATACTTACAATGACATAAGGAAAAACAGTGGGCCTTCACAGCCCAAATAGGCTTATAGTCAAGCGTCTGGTACATTAAGATAATCCAAATATTGTTCTGTTTTCACTCACTGCCATCCTTTTCTCTCCTAGGATGAAACCGTATTTTCTGCTTCACAGAATCTATATATGATGATCTCCAAGTTCTTAAAATAATTTTTATTTACCAGCTGTTTTGTATTGGATAGACTACTACAGCCATAAGCACTATCATATAAGTAATTAGTTACCCTACTTCATCACCATACATCCATAGGCATAAAAATTCTTCAAGCACATCTGCGCTATGTTTGCGAGAACAATTGAAAGCGACACAGATAACAGAGGAATTCTTCTTTTAAATGTAAAGTAAGCACGCACCCTTTTGAGGCATTTGATACAGTGCAGTAAAGTTAAGCACCTATGGTGAAACTGAGCTAGAACAGGAATCAAGTATTTTGAGCTAGGGCTGTCGTTCACTTTTCTTCTGCATTACAACAGAAGTTTCTATCAAATTCAGCAGCAGAATGAAAAGCTCACACTTACCAATGAAAGCAAAACCTTACTTTGTTCCATTCTTCTTCCATGCTTTCCCTCATAGCAACAGGAAAACCCACCTAATCCCACGTGAAGAAATCCTAGTTGGCAGATACATTACAGAAATCCCGCTGAGACACGGCAGTGGCTATGCAGACAATTAGTTATCTATGCTATCAACGTATTTGTTATTCAGCCACCAGATGAATTCCACTGCTTAAGCCCCTTCCTGGAATGCTTTACATCACATTATTGTCAAGGCACAGGTAACAACAGTGAAATCCATTCATGATTTCTAGGAGCATTACTAGAACTGTCTTAAGATGAATGTATTTAAGATACCAAAGCCAGTATTCAGCTTCAAAAAACGTCACGCTCTGTGAAGTTACATTGATATAACACCATCTTGTGAAATGTATAGACTCTCATTGAACCTATTCATTTGTACTTTCATGGAAGTGTTTTGATACCAGCTTTTTAGTTACTCAAGTTCTGCCAGGAGCAAGCAAATGCACAGCCGTGTCTATACACACAAATTCCCAGGGCATATTTGAAAATTTTGAGCACCTCATTTAAAATAAAACAACAAACATGAGCAGAATTTCTTTCTTAGCTAAGTTTTTACCAAGGATGTATTGTAAGGAACATTTTTTTTATTGTATTGTACTTTGATAATGCACAAAAATTTGAGAAGAACATTAACATTTTCATGTACAACTTAGTTATTGATCCCCTTAACTAAAACAAAATATATATTTGAATAATCTGTATTGCATTTTAATACTTTAACTGCACTATTTTAAAAACAAATTTTCATAAGCTATGTTCATACTTGTCACTCAATTCAAGACATTTTTAAAATAAACACCATTTCCTTTATACTGATATAACTTCAACTCTTAATGCAGTTTTTTCTCTACTATCAGGCTTAGCTTGAAGACTTGGAAAAAAAAATTGAATTAACTGCAGAAATGAATTGCTAAAGATGGTATGTGAGTTTTCTAGTTTGCTTTCTCAACAATACAAAGCAATGAAAAACAACAAGAATCAGGTAGTTGTTAACTGGCATTTCTGTTACATGTTTACACTGGTAGTTTCTTACATTCTCAGCCAACACGCGTATATAGCCATCCTAATTGAACTAAAACCAGGAGAAAAAAAAAAAGAAGAATTTGCACTTGGAGTTATACCACAGTGAAATGCAGTCCCAAATGGTTCTACATAATAGAAGAAATGCTTCTGTTGTAGGCATTTACCTTGGCTTTTTTTTTTTTTTTTTAATTAGATCACAAAAACGCATCAAAAGGTACAAAAATCAAATTAAATGCAGAACTATGGCTCCCAAGCAAACTTGCTACATAGTTTCAACAGGAAATAGCTACTAAAATTAAAAGTTTATTTTAAATACAGCCCCATTCCAGATCCAGTCTCTCAAGCAGGTGAGATCAATGGGACTTCTGCCTGAATTAAGAACAGTATGACCACTCTTAAGTAGTTTTGTTTAACGTGTCTACCTACACATCAGCGTGTGCTTCTGTGTGCGTATGCGTATACATACACCAACAGTCACTGTATAGCTATATACACAAGGCCAAACTTCAGTTAAAGATTTAGACTTTGAAACTGTGCCCTTTTTAAAAAATAAAGTTCTAGGCTCCTTGAGCTCTGATGTTAGCAGCTATTCCTAATTTGCAAAGTCATCAGGTAGCACAACAGTTTAAATATAAAATACTAATAAAAATGTAAAAATTGGTACATCGTAGAATATATGGAAGATAGTAGTGGTAGCAGTATTTTAGGGTTGTAAGATGGTCATACCCACAGAACGTAAAAAAAAAAAGTCAAGACTTGCTTCCAGCTGTACTAGTCACACAAAGGTCTTACCTTCATTAGAAAGGATAATGCAACAAACCACTTCCCATAACTGTGTTTTTTTGTATACTTCAATACATGGATATCATGCTTCTATATTTTAGCATGTTTTTGGCCCTTACACTCCACAACTCTGAGGATGAGATTTTCAGGTGCTTCCGTGGATGAGTGATAGTTAGCAATGAAAGTGTTAATAAGGTCTTTGGCACCTCTATCTCACTAGTAAAGCAAAGTCCTGCTCCATTTTCTTCAAGGAAAAATCCCATCAGCGGTGCATTCTATTAGCACATCACGCTGCACTGCGTGATCACAGGAAAATAGTATGAAATTGCAATATACTTGTCTACAATTTATTTCCAATCAATTGCACAGACGTTTGGTCCACTTCTTCGGTTACAATATAGTCCTCTTGAGAACTTTGGTTACAGCATTAATATTTTGGTAAAAAACAGAGCAGATGCTTTTCTTTTCTTCAGGTAGATTTTTCATTGTCTTCTCCCGTTTTCTGAACCCGTGAATACTTTTTGCATGAAGATTTGAAGCAGCTGGGAGGCCAAGATATCGGCCAGGAGAAGCTGCAAGGAACAGATCCTTGCACGTTCTTCTCAAAGAAATAAAATATTGGATACCACCAGGCTCGAGAGAGAAAATTTGTCTGCGAAGAAACCTTTAGAGTCTGTATGGGCAGAAGCAGGTAAGGAAGAAAAGGACACAGAGATAATAAGTTTAATTGATTATAGTGTTCTACAACAGCAACAAAAAAAAAAAATCTACATAAGAGCACATATCTGCAGAGACACATCATCTTGCAGAAACACATGTGAATACATTGCATTTATTCTGGAAAAACACAGTGAATACTCAGGTAAGACATGCATCACAATACAAGCATGTACTGCAAACTAAGCATCTTTAACACAAAGGGATACTCCAGTGCTATATAGTTTGGGGAGACTATATAGTTTAGGGAGACAAAGCATCTAAGTCTTTTTTGAACGAGTGTCCTTTCAAGCATGTCATGTTTTCATCGATGACTAGTAGTTGAAAACTAGATTAAAAGGGCTTCAGAACTCATATTCTACATTCCTACTTGAAAAGGTTGTTGAAATATACCTTCTAATGATGCTTACAGTAGAACTGCTATGGGAATTTATGCATGGTCTAGCTATTTTAGGTTGGTAAGAAATATTTATTGTAAGCTTAGACGATCAAGAGCTATTCTGCACATCCACAACAGCAATAACATAAAAGCCATTTTGTTCTTGGAATTTCATTATGTCAAAATACCAAGAATGCTTTTTAGAAACTAACAGTTACGGATCAAAAAGAATATCCTAGAGCATGAAATATTTACTTAAATCACAGTAAAAATCAAACTCCTTGCCCAATCTGTTTAAACTTCAATACAGGCCCTCTGTTTTTACTTCAAAGTTAAGAATTCATTTTGGCCTCAGGGTAGAATTAACAAGTGCATGCCATACATTGATTCTAAACATATTTGCCACTCACCTTTTCATTAGCCATTGAGTGGTACCACCAGAAGAGTCGTGTAGTGATATAGTAAGCAATGATGACATCCACAGTGTAATGTTCATGAGCAACAAGGATACAAATTATGCCAGCAGCACTCATCAGCCAGCAGATTAAGTGATACCACCAGAAATGACGTGGTGAATCTGTAATAATAGGGAGGTGAAGGGAAAACAAAACCAAACATATGTATTACTACAGCAATTCAGTGGGTAAACTGAAAAATGAGAAAAGATGATTAAAGACTATTGAGTAGTAAAGCATACAACGCAGACGGGTGATGAGTAGATGTACTATCACTTGTTCTCTAGTTAGCTTCATCTCTCTTTCCCACATGTCCTAGGAAAATACTCTGTTTACCTACTTTCAATCTCCTGTCCTGTTTCTGTCTTCTGTACTTCAAGTAACATACATTCAAGTCAAGTATCTAGAATCTATGTAAACTGTGCAGAGATCACAGATTAAACAGGGAAAGAAAAAAATACATCCTTACTTTAATTCCTAGTTTCAGCTACTCTACTGAGATATCTACTCTGAAACAATACACAGTATGGAGAAGCACAGTATGCAAAGTTAGTTTTTAATGCAAGCATACGAAGTGGGAGTAAAACTATTTTTCAAAATGCATTTAAGCCACTTCAGTGGCTGAACTCCCCTCCCCTTCTCTCCCCATTGGAAAATATCTTGAACGTTGCAATGACCATTCATAACTTCTGAGAGGCTAAGAGGCTCCATTTCACTCACAGTGGGAGGTTTTGTCAACCCTTCCCTCATGGTCCAATGATCAGCCTTTAATTTTACACAATACTAGCAGACTAGCTACTAATCTGAAACCAATTCAGTAGCACTTTGATAGTCCTGTGCAAAATAGTGGCTACAGAAGGAATTCGGCTTTAGTGCATATGCCAAAAATAATAAGTTCTCAAATCCCCCTAAACATTACAGACAAAGCTAAACTTAGTGACTTAAAAAAAAAAGTGAAGCAGCAAAGGATGGAAGGAAGAATGGAGTAAAAAAAAAAAAAAAAAAAAAGGCCCAAACTGAACGAGAAATAAAAACTTAATGCATCTTTTGCTGCTACGGGTCATGTCAAAAGAATATGCAACTTAAACGAATGCGGTAAGTAAAATGTAGTTCAGAGCAGTTCTGCTTCTTAAGACCTTGCTCAGAAGGTGTTTTGTTTATTATACAGGAAACAGAAATAAGGAAAGCTATGTATCTCTCATGTACAGACCACGAGTTATAGAGCACAACTACACAGACACATATCCTTAGCAATTAGGCAGTAGTCAGAGATGTCATTACAAAGTATTATATGATGCTAGTCTTCCAACCTGTTACGATAAAAACTAAGAATTACACTGTGCCCCTAAATTCTGAGTCATCTGCATTCTTCCTTGTACTAAAGTGTATCTGAACAGCATGCAGCTCCAATTACACCCACAAAACAAAGTAAAAAACAGATCAATTCTTAGGCTATTTTCCCAATACCGTTCTGATATTTTTGATGAATTACATGTGCCATTCATCCAGTAACATTCACTTGAAGGCCCAATTTATTAGTTTGATGATTCTTATCTTAAACTAATGTTTAAAAACTATCTTGAATCCACTGATTTCAAGATTGCGATGTTAAAACTGGCATTTTTAGGTATTTTTCTTAATTTACACTTTTTTACAGCATAGCACTGCAACGTCTCTCCCTCAGCATTTTAATAAAGTAAGGAATTCAACTGGTGCTGGCTAATCATATTTCAGTAACAATTACATATTACTATCATCCAAGCTAGCATTTGCATAGGTTGGAATGACAGTAAGAGAATATTCCAATCTGTAATGTGTAAACTGAAGAGGAAACTCTTCACTACTGCATTTGTAAGCAGTCAAGTTCCTAGGACAGAAGTACAGCTTACCACAGATCAGATTCAGAAGTAGGTGCACAGTTCTCTAGAACTAGAATGTGGAAGCAAGGGTAATGGGAGGACAGTTGGACTAGATGATCCTGTAGGTCGTTTCTGACCTTGTGATTCTATGATTCTGGAATCAATTCTGTGTGTACAGCAAAGATAATTCTTCACAGTCCCCATGTCTCACAGTACTAAACAACAAAAAGGGAAGTCGTAACCCCAATTATATCTCCTATGTGCTTGCCAAACTCTCATCAACTTGAAAGGTATAAGGAAGAGACTCTAGCAAAAGACATCCCAGGAGCAAAAAACCCTCAGCTTTCTATTGCTTGATATAATTAACTTACTGTACACTTAAAGAAAGAACATTGCTTCTGGATGTAGTACAAGCGTGCAGTGACAATGTAATCAAGTCACAAAAATCCCTTCAACCCTACAGTACGACAGCCAGCCTTCAATAAGGTTACCTTGCATATTTAACTTCAGTGTTTTGAGCCAAAATTTGAATAACCGGTCAATGAACAATGAAATGCTAGCTTGCTTCCANTTGAGTGGTACCACCAGAAGAGTCGTGTAGTGATATAGTAAGCAATGATGACATCCACAGTGTAATGTTCATGAGCAACAAGGATACAAATTATGCCAGCAGCACGAGTTATACCACAGTGAAATGCAGTCCCAAATGGTTCTACATAATAGAAGAAATGCTTCTGTTGTAGGCATTTACCTTGGCTTTTTTTTTTTTTTTTTTAATTAGATCACAAAAACGCATCAAAAGGTACAAAAATCAAATTAAATGCAGAACTATGGCTCCCAAGCAAACTTGCTACATAGTTTCAACAGGAAATAGCTACTAAAATTAAAAGTTTATTTTAAATACAGCCCCATTCCAGATCCAGTCTCTCAAGCAGGTGAGATCAATGGGACTTCTGCCTGAATTAAGAACAGTATGACCACTCTTAAGTAGTTTTGTTTAACGTGTCTACCTACACATCAGCGTGTGCTTCTGTGTGCGTATGCGTATACATACACCAACAGTCACTGTATAGCTATATACACAAGGCCAAACTTCAGTTAAAGATTTAGACTTTGAAACTGTGCCCTTTTTAAAAAATAAAGTTCTAGGCTCCTTGAGCTCTGATGTTAGCAGCTATTCCTAATTTGCAAAGTCATCAGGTAGCACAACAGTTTAAATATAAAATACTAATAAAAATGTAAAAATTGGTACATCGTAGAATATATGGAAGATAGTAGTGGTAGCAGTATTTTAGGGTTGTAAGATGGTCATACCCACAGAACGTAAAAAAAAAAGTCAAGACTTGCTTCCAGCTGTACTAGTCACACAAAGGTCTTACCTTCATTAGAAAGGATAATGCAACAAACCACTTTCCATAACTGTGTTTTTTTGTATACTTCAATACATGGATATCATGCTTCTATATTTTAGCATGTTTTTGGCCCTTACACTCCACAACTCTGAGGATGAGATTTTCAGGTGCTTCCGTGGATGAGTGATAGTTAGCAATGAAAGTGTTAATAAGGTCTTTGGCACCTCTATCTCACTAGTAAAGCAAAGTCCTGCTCCATTTTCTTCAAGGAAAAATCCCATCAGCGGTGCATTCTATTAGCACATCACGCTGCACTGCGTGATCACAGGAAAATAGTATGAAATTGCAATATACTTGTCTACAATTTATTTCCAATCAATTGCACAGACGTTTGGTCCACTTCTTCGGTTACAATATAGTCCTCTTGAGAACTTTGGTTACAGCATTAATATTTTGGTAAAAAACAGAGCAGATGCTTTTCTTTTCTTCAGGTAGATTTTTCATTGTCTTCTCCCGTTTTCTGAACCCGTGAATACTTTTTGCATGAAGATTTGAAGCAGCTGGGAGGCCAAGATATCGGCCAGGAGAAGCTGCAAGGAACAGATCCTTGCACGTTCTTCTCAAAGAAATAAAATATTGGATACCACCAGGCTCGAGAGAGAAAATTTGTCTGCGAAGAAACCTTTAGAGTCTGTATGGGCAGAAGCAGGTAAGGAAGAAAAGGACACAGAGATAATAAGTTTAATTGATTATAGTGTTCTACAACAGCAACAAAAAAAAAAAATCTACATAAGAGCACATATCTGCAGAGACACATCATCTTGCAGAAACACATGTGAATACATTGCATTTATTCTGGAAAAACACAGTGAATACTCAGGTAAGACATGCATCACAATACAAGCATGTACTGCAAACTAAGCATCTTTAACACAAAGGGATACTCCAGTGCTATATAGTTTGGGGAGACTATATAGTTTAGGGAGACAAAGCATCTAAGTCTTTTTTGAACGAGTGTCCTTTCAAGCATGTCATGTTTTCATCGATGACTAGTAGTTGAAAACTAGATTAAAAGGGCTTCAGAACTCATATTCTACATTCCTACTTGAAAAGGTTGTTGAAATATACCTTCTAATGATGCTTACAGTAGAACTGCTATGGGAATTTATGCATGGTCTAGCTATTTTAGGTTGGTAAGAAATATTTATTGTAAGCTTAGACGATCAAGAGCTATTCTGCACATCCACAACAGCAATAACATAAAAGCCATTTTGTTCTTGGAATTTCATTATGTCAAAATACCAAGAATGCTTTTTAGAAACTAACAGTTACGGATCAAAAAGAATATCCTAGAGCATGAAATATTTACTTAAATCACAGTAAAAAATCAAACTCCTTGCCCAATCTGTTTAAACTTCAAATACAGGCCCTCTGTTTTTACTTCAAAGTTAAGAATTCATTTTGGCCTCAGGGTAGAATTAACAAGTGCATGCCATACATTGATTCTAAACATATTTGCCACTCACCTTTTCATTAGCCATTGAGTGGTACCACCAGAAGAGTCGTGTAGTGATATAGTAAGCAATGATGACATCCACAGTGTAATGTTCATGAGCAACAAGGATACAAATTATGCCAGCAGCACTCATCAGCCAGCAGATTAAGTGATACCACCAGAAATGACGTGGTGAATCTGTAATAATAGGGAGGTGAAGGGAAAACAAAACCAAACATATGTATTACTACAGCAATTCAGTGGGTAAACTGAAAAATGAGAAAAGATGATTAAAGACTATTGAGTAGTAAAGCATACAACGCAGACGGGTGATGAGTAGATGTACTATCACTTGTTCTCTAGTTAGCTTCATCTCTCTTTCCCACATGTCCTAGGAAAATACTCTGTTTACCTACTTTCAATCTCCTGTCCTGTTTCTGTCTTCTGTACTTCAAGTAACATACATTCAAGTCAAGTATCTAGAATCTATGTAAACTGTGCAGAGATCACAGATTAAACAGGGAAAGAAAAAAATACATCCTTACTTTAATTCCTAGTTTCAGCTACTCTACTGAGATATCTACTCTGAAACAATACACAGTATGGAGAAGCACAGTATGCAAAGTTAGTTTTTAATGTAAGCATACGAAGTGGGAGTAAAACTATTTTTCAAAATGCATTTAAGCCACTTCAGTGGCTGAACTCCCCTCCCCTTCTCTCCCCATTGGAAAATATCTTGAACGTTGCAATGACCATTCATAACTTCTGAGAGGCTAAGAGGCTCCATTTCACTCACAGTGGGAGGTTTTGTCAACCCTTCCCTCATGGTCCAATGATCAGCCTTTAATTTTACACAATACTAGCAGACTAGCTACTAATCTGAAACCAATTCAGTAGCACTTTGATAGTCCTGTGCAAAATAGTGGCTACAGAAGGAATTCGGCTTTAGTGCATATGCCAAAAATAATAAGTTCTCAAATCCCCCTAAACATTACAGACAAAGCTAAACTTAGTGACTTAAAAAAAAAAGTGAAGCAGCAAAGGATGGAAGGAAGAATGGAGTAAAAAAAAAAAAAAAAAAAAAGGCCCAAAC
>JACDJE010000107.1:1864517-1891491 GCA_016647715.1 Pavo muticus | reverse complement strand
CCCAACCTCCCCAGTCTCAAACAATTTTCAATTTACTAAGTTTTGAATTACTTATGAAGCAACTGCTTCAGTACTTATTCAGATTTAGAGCAGGTTTGGTTTTTTGTATAATTGCAATCAGGTCTATTTAAAAAAAAAAAAATTAGGCAAACATTCAGTATCACCTAAGGATAACTCTGAAAAGCACAAAGATGAAAGGGATAATCAAGTTTTTCAGAATCAGAAAGAAAATATTCACCTGGACAAAAAAAATCCGAGAGAGCTATTAAGTCTTTCAGATTTTGATTAAACCCTCTTCTTTTAATGGCAGCAAAGTATCGTTGCTGGAAGGGCATATAAAGTTTTCCTTGTCTCTACCCTTCCCACCCCTTGATAAAGCCTGCTACAGGCAAAGTAATTTTGCAAGCTATTAGAACGAAACAGTTGAGGAGCTCAACAACAGTGATATGTAAATTAAGCATCTTCAAATAGATATAGAATCATAAGAAAGAAACATAGCAGACAAAATACTTAAGTCAAGTTGTCCCAGATGGAAATAATAAAACTGAACAGACATGATGCTATACCTCAGGACTGATGAGACCCTGCCCAGGAATTGACATATTTGCTTTAGTATTTGCTCTAATGAGCCATAAGGACTCAGGTGAAGATTAAGATAAGAATTAAGAAGCAAAGGCTCCTACCTTTGGTGCACACTGAAAATGCATTCCGGGCACAGGTAAGGTGGTAACATACATAGTAATGCAGCGGTACAGGTACAAAGTTCCTATTATAAAAAAAAACCTGCGTCCCACAATTGATCTGAAAGTGAGGGGGGGAAAAAGATTAAATTCAAAGGTCACATACACAATATATAAAAATAACAGTTACAAAGCTCTAGTTTTAGTAGATAGTTAAGTCACTAGATTTACAGAGCAGCTCTATCTCTTGCTCCTTGCCACACAGTTCTGTAAATATCGAATACTAAGAAGTCTTTTTTTCAGTTTCAGTCTTGATTTTTATTATATTAGGATATAGCAAATACCATACAGGTCCTACTATACCTATCCAGCTAATTTAGGTGTGATGTCAGGTACCATTTTTCTTGACTCAGTGACCTTTTTTCATCCAACATTTTAAAGACAAATATATGTTTATAACATCTATAGCTTAAGCAAATAACGACAACATTAAAAGCTTCCAGGTTAGCTGTAGGAAATTATGGCTTTCTCCTCAGATTTAAAAAACCATCACCATGATTTCCTCTCTTTAAATATCATCATTTCAATAATCACACTCTAGAAAACTCAATTCCAAAGTAAATTTGGCTAGTATATGTAGCTGTCAAATTCAAATCTTAAAACACTACACAATAAACAGGAGACACCCATGTCTCCGTATCCAGTGTGGACACTGAAACATTTTCTAAGTCATCCCTTTGTCAATTTTCTGCCAGCTCTGTTCTATAATGTTGCTACAGATTCTACCATGGATTTCTTCTACCCAAATCACACGAGAGAAAGCAATGTTTTGGAAGCACACAGCAGATGAAAACAGCTACTTACTTATATCTAAGAAATAACCACTGGAATATCCACAATCCAACTAGTATCATTCCATTTATTTCTGATACAGAAAAAGCCCATGTCACACGATCAATATAATCAAAAAATTTGTCAGGCAAGGGAGGGCTACGCTCTTTTGGAGGTACTCTCTCATGGACCACAGTGATCATGACAGTTGTTAAAATCAAGTTGAAGAGAGCATAAACAAAGGCAATGCCTGTTTTCCACCATTCCAGAGGAAATTTGTTCCTAGATTCAGCAGGCATAGCAATCTGGATGTAGTCAGGATATTTCTTTGCCGTTTTTCGCAAGCCATTGGACAAGCCCTTCGGTTTGTTATTGCCATTTTTGTTCTCCTCACTGACTGAGAGAGTCGGTCGTGTGTATCCATTCGCAGTGTCATTGTTTTGACCCTCCATATGGTCTTCAAGCTTTGCGGTCTCAATAGTATTCATTCCCAAGCTGTAGGGTTAAACCAGGTTTTATAAGTGACTGATTCCAAGGAGCTCCTTAAAGTCTCTTACTCCTTGAAGTCCAATGCTCCTGTTCCTAGATGATTTTTGATTACTGGCAAAACTCTTAAAAATAAGTGTCCATTGTGCCAAAAGATAGTGTAAAGCAAGTTGTGGAGACAAGTCTTTTTTTCCCCCCCTATAGCTCTACTACCTGCAAAAAAAAAAACCACAAAACTTATTGAGAACCTTCAGAACAATTAACGTGATGGTGAACAAATCTTAAACGTTTATGTATATTTGCATAACTTTACATGTGCAGTCAAAAGAAACTAAAGAAAGGCGGTTACTGTAAAATAGTTCACAACAATTCCTATCAAGTAATTTGATATATTACTGGTTTAGGCACTAGTATGAATTCAGGTGTTTTTTTTTAAATAGACAAGATGAACACATTTTAATTAACGTAACGCCACTCACTTTAGTAGCTAGAATTAAAACTAATCCATTTTTGCAGCAATATTGAATTTTATTACTCAAAACCCTTTTGTGCAAAAATTCTCCTTTTTCATTATAGATTCACTCCATATTACACCTTGGTTTATCCATATAGGTCAGTAAATCTTAGTTCATATGGTGAGAAAGAAAACAGAAGTGCACTACTGTATCTGATTTATTAAGATCAATTATCTACAAAATTCACTCAATCGATAGCTCCATTAAATCTTCCTGGATCTAGAAAACTATTTCAACCAAAATAGTCCCAATGCATCTTCATAGCTGTTGTAGCACCCACTGAACATCTGAATTTTCAGAGAACTGAGAAATACCTCTGTATTAGGCACTTCGTTGTGGAGACTGTTACGTAGAATAAAATATAACTGAACTGTATTCGTCCTTCGGTGACTTAAAAATGGGTCTAAGACAACGTTCCGAACAGGAAGAAGTAGCAAGATCCACTACAGCACAGAATTCATTTCAGTCTGATTTTGTTAATTCAGAAAAGTCAGACTGCTCCACCACAGACTTGGATTTAGGAGAAGTCTGTTTAGGAAAAGCCTGTTTAATAACTTAACCCTTTATAGCAAGGACAATCAACTCAAAACAATCTGGAAAGTTCTTTTTGTTTGTATGTTTTAAGGAAAGGTATTAAAGATAGTCAGCACATAAATCGCATCACTATTACTATTATGCTATCTATTTGTGTTTCTCACTGCCTAAAGAAAGAAGGGGATCGTTAACTGGTCCCAAGTAAAGTAAGATTCATACAATTTTTCATGTGTTTGGAAGCAGGTATTAGCAATTGAAAGGAAGGAAGAACAAAGCATGATCTCCAGACTGTCAAAAACTCAATTTTTGAGAACAAGATCACTGTAGGGGGAGATCAGCAAGGGCGTACTGCAACTGGCTTCTCCCTGTTAAGATTAACATGACGCGTTTATTTAGATCAAACGAAGTATTGTCTGCTCATGTGAATCAGTATGTTTATTAGTTGCAGTGAAAATATAAAACCCAGTTGGAGTAGTCAAGGGAAAAACGGCCTACTCAATTCCTATTTCAAGTTTATCAGTCTGCTTTCTCCATTTTAACAAGATTTTATTTCAAAAGCAAAGAAATCTATGTCAAGATAAGCTGCCCTATAGCAGGTTTCTTTATGCTCACCTCCTACATATCCACCCTTTAATTAAATAGCTTTGAAATGGTGCTCCATTTCTGATGGCTAACTCCTGAACAACAGCAACAGAAAATGAGCTTTTATGCACTCTGTCCCAACAGGTATTATTTCAGTTCAGTTCTGAAATTTCATGAAGTAAAAATACTGTGATATATACATGGGAACACTTTGATCCACAATTCTGGATTTCTGTAAGCACCATAGCCTAAACAATGATTTGTCTCACGTTCCCATAAAATGGATAGGGGAAAAAGAGAAAAACTGTTTTCCTCTGCTTCAAAAGCAACACAAATCCATGTACTCTTACTTCAATAAGCAGAGCTCAGAATTCTCCGAGGCTCTCACTGTTCTTACTAATAACAGAAGTATATTGCATTGATAGAAAAATGTATTCTATAGACAGAAGAACAACAGTTTAAGCCTCTGCATTTAAGAAATCCTACAAGCTGAGTGTTGCATTCCGATTCCCAAAAGAAGAGGTACGTGTTTCTCAGCAGTACTGTATACACCCAACCTGAAAATATGATCACATATTTGTATTAATCATACTAATCCAAAGACATACAACAAGCATGGGAAGAGTATGTTCTCCCCACACACACCAACACAGCAATTTTAACCCTCAAAATACAACATCAGAGCTTTTCAACAAATGAAGCCACGCAGCTCCAGGTTTTCCCATCAAAAGTTTTAATGTAAAAAACCATTAATGAAACATCACTCATGGGTGCCTCATCAGTGTAAAGTCACCCTTCTGGTTTCCTAACCTCTTATCTCTATCTCATAACTGTTTCATAGATCACTAAATCACTGCAAACAAACTACTCTGCATGAAGTCACGTTCCTTTTGATCACTGAAGATCAAAAAAAGAACGTCTGAAATTCTGCATGCCAAAAAGAAAATGAAAAGTTACAGAACTAAAAATGTAGCTTCACAGCTTTATTTAAGAAGTTATCCCACAACAGAGGAAGTCAGTTTAACAGTTAAAGCACCAAGTTCTTATCAATGAAAGCACTTCCTGACTCAACTAAGAAAACATTACAGCTATTTCAAGGAACCTCCTTAGTTGTTCAGCCACAGAAGTGAAAAGAGTCAAGTGGCATCTCCACTGGCTTCCCTGTGCCCAGCTGTATGCTTCAGTCACAGTCTTGAAGCCCACTTGCCAGTACTTCCTGATCTTCCCTCAGCTGCACAAGCAGGTAGCACTCAGATGCTTACACATTCTTGTTCAACTTGTCTTGCAATTTCTCCTAACGCTTGTGCTGCAATAAGATTCTCTGACAGAAGTGGTAGGGAGACATTCAAGAAGTCCTCATACAGAAGCAAGGGCTGAGCTACACCACACACCTGTAATTCCATTCCACTTCCTCTAGAGAGAAATCTATTAGTCAAGTAATCTTCGCTAGTGAATTACATGCATTCTGGAATAGGCCTGAGGAATTTTTAAGAACCACCATCTGTTCCACTTAACTGAAAGGGAAGATAAAGGCAACCTCAAAATATCTCAAACCCATTGCCCATTGCATCCTCTTTCAAGAAGTTAAACTTGAAGCAGCTTTCAGGACTGGAAGTAGCTGAACATGATGCTACGGTATGCAGCTGAGTCTCAAGGAATAATACTACGGCCTACAATCCATCCCATTTTCTGCTGGCCTTTGTGTTTTTGAAAACACTTAACGCTCTTGTCATCTGACATTGAAATCAGCATTACACTAGAAAAGATGACGCTGATAGAAACATTTCTATTTATGTCACACTTGTGGTTTATTCTCATCCTTTCTCCCACTTAGGAACTTGCTCTACCTTGCACTTGATTCTGCACAACACCGTGCAGAGGAAGTTTTGTTCTCCATTTCTCCACCAAATTAGATTTTTCCCCTCCAACCAGAAGTAAAAAGGTTTAGAGATGAAAGCTCAAGAGTCTCTTCAAAATCCACTGTAAAATACCCATGGCCTTAGAAAGTGCCTAATTCCATTCCCTAAAAATGTACCATTGGCTTTTTCTTCTCTCAGATTACTTTTTTCTATTCCCGAACAATCATACTTCGATGAGAACACATATAAGAAGCTTTCTCTTAGAAAGAATGATAATGCATTGGATGGACAAGAGCCCCAATTTTTATGTTCGTAGACTTTCACGGAACAGGATCATAATCAAGACTAAGAGTCAAGAGTTGGGATAGTGCTCAGTTCTTCACAGGCTTGTAGACACCTTAAAATCAGAACTCTTCTTGAAATGTATGCATCTTTACTCCAATGTAAATACTAAGAACTTTCAGAAGATTTTTGTTCATATAAGTGATCCAGTAGCAGAGATGCCCAGATGTTGTACATTTTAGAACTGTAAACAATTCAGTCTTCAAGGCCAAAGAAAATCTGAACAAACAAACAATAACTTAGCAACTTAGAAGCAGAGTGACATTCAGGCTTTTATATTAACTTATTAAAAGCCATTATACCTACAGCTTGTGGGACAAAGCAGTGTTCCTTTCTGGTACTTTTAGAGGACCTCAAGACATATTGATCTACCATTTCTGATGTCTCATCAAAATTATTTCAAGCTGAGAGCATACTGTGAACTTAGAATAAAATTTCGATGTACTACATCATTTGATCTGCAGGAACTCAAAGGCTTTCTTTCCCTCACAGGGACTTTTCAATCTATTTCTCTTGTATTTTCAAATAATGTTTATCTTACCAATAAAAAAAAAAACAAAGACACCAGCCTTGTCTGAAGCTTGTACTTCCTTGCTGCCAAGTTGACTACCCAGAGAAGTGACAGACATAAGACTAATCATCCTCTGATTCAGGCTGTGAAAGCAACTCTCCAAATGTGCGGAAGTTTTTCCGACCAAAGAAGAAAACCAAAACCAACACACACAGATCCCTACCTATGCCTCCACAACTCACAAGACATTTACTCCTTCGAGCTTCTGTGTTGCCCTTACATTTACGTAAAATATCCTATTACTTTTGTGTAACCTGCAATGCCCTTATATCAAGAGATAGGAGGTGCCCACAAACTATTAGGAGTAGGCTTTAGACTTCTTCAGTATTGGGCAGTGATGCTCAGACATGACTAGCCAGCAAATATCCAGGGTTTGGAAAGAGAAAAATACAAGTTAAAAAACTACTCTAACCTACTAAATGTTCATGGGGGTGGGAAGGGAGTTGGGGCAGAAATCATGACAAAGATTTGCACAAAGCCAGCCAAGTTACCGCTAGGAATAAGCAAAATTCCTACAACAGATACACCCAGGTTTTAGGAACAAGGTTTTTTTTTTTTGGAGCCAATTCAATATTTTCTAAACTTGGACATCTACCTTCACCAAGGAGCAGAGCTTTTCAACAAGCAATACTACAAAAGAAGTAGTAATTGCAGAAGTGAACTACATATTTCATGGAAAAATTCAAGAGTGAAAAAGATGCAAGGAGAGCAAGGCATTCTTAATGGTTTTTCCTCAGCTTCTACTTGCTCCTGTACATTTAACCCCTTTAGTTTTCTGTGTTTTCTTTTAAATGATAGTCAAATCATAGAATCATAGAATCACAAGGTTGGAAAGGACCTACAAGATCATCTAGTCCAACCGTCCTCCCATTACCTTTGCTACCACAAGGTAAGCTAGGAGATAATTAACTGGGAGCACAAGAAAGCATGTCTAGGTTTGGCTTTTCGTGATAGAACTTTATAACAAGCAGTTTTATTTAGGCTCTTAATCACACGATTTTCACTTTAAGGTCATTTTTTTTACATAAAGCTAACTCACAATTGCTGAGTCTCACTCAATATCTGGAAATTCTAAAAGACTCTAAATCCTTTAAGTTCTAGAATTTATCAAGGACCAATGAGCCACTTTCAACAGCTTTTCCAACCAAGCAGCTCTTAAAATGCTGTTCCAAATTTGATCATTCACATTGAACAAGAGCGTGTAAAGTAAGACTGATCTATTCTAACATTAAAGATACACACAATCACACCCAAGATGGACAAAGTTTCTACACAGTAATATTTTTAAACTTCATTACTTATTAGATTTTGCTCAAATACTTGATACAGCTGTAATGTGTTATTGTATTTGGCAGTTGCAGTAAAAAGTCTGGAAATAATGTAATGCAGAAATAAGTTATGCAGCTGGCGATAACACGAGAGCAAGTTTTCAGGACTACTTTTGATACCATAAAAAGAAGCTGGATACCCTCTGCTACTTTGACAGCAGTAAATAGGAACTTGAAGATTTATTTCTTTACGTTTCAGGTCCCAGTTTTTAGAGTATCACTTCCTCCATCCTGTATGTTTACCTCACAATGAACATAAAGTAACTTAAATCAGATCTCAGGTGTGAAAAACAGGACTGAGTTTAACAGATCTGCCCATTATTTATTTCCCCTACAGCAAAGTATCTCCAGAGCCACACTCATATTTCAGATGTATAAGGCATGTGCTTACATAGCACAAATGAATGCAAAAAATGAACTGTAGTTTGACAATCAAAGTTACAAGTTTATCTACCTTCTTTAATAGGCTGCCAACACTTCTCACTGATACGATGCTAAAGCAGCATGAGTAAAATAAAGCTAGATTACAGAAGTACAGCTCATTTAAATGCTCTTAGAACAGATTATCATATTGTGACTTGCAATAACATTCAATTTCGTTAAAAAGCATTAATTACTTACCCTGTATAAAGCTACTCTCAGTACTAGAAATGGAGCAGGTTGTCCCTACCTCTTAGAAGGGAGTGGTTTTCGACCAGGCATTCTTCATAGTTCTATCATTTCAGAACACTAAGCGTGCCACAGAAGTTACCATTTCTTCACTTGAGTAAACTGAAACTGAGTCCTTAAAAGCTTCAAAATCACTGGTTATTCATTTGTACAATCTTTATACCTCTTAACAGTAGGAAGGATACTAGTTTTGATTTTCCTGATATATACTACCTATAGTGTTCCACATCAGTGCCAGGTTTTTAAAACACTATCTCCCCAGAAGAATATAAATATATAGAATTTATACATATCTGTATGTGAATAAATTTTCCCTTAAAATTGCTCAGGCAGTATCCCAATGGCCACCTGAAAAAAGAATATCATGTTGGAGCTCCTCCTGTTTGCCCTTATCATTTCAAGTCATCTTCAAAGTCTTCAACTGTTTGGTCCCCAGACTCCAAAAGATCATTTCTGCTGACCAAAAGTGCGGTGCCCTTTAATGAGCACTTCCAGACATTAAATTTACTAAGCTGAATTGTTACTCAAGCTCTCAATCAGCTGTTTTTGAGTAGAGGCAAAAAAGAATACTCCATCACAGTGTATTTTGTAACATTGCAAAGAAACATCGGGGTTGCATCCTTTTTTCCCCACTCATTAAAAAAATATAATAAACATTCTATAAACAGTGGAAGCCATTGTACTGTCAGTCTTACCAGGCAAAAATAACTCAGAAAAGTGCCAAAAGGCAGCTGGGGATCAGACTTTCATGCATGTAGTTTGCTGTCTGAGCCTTTACCGTGCTGGTCATTTTTGTTTCGCTGTAGCTTCCAGACACTGATCAGAAATCACTATCTAAAGACACTTCTCAAAACAACGGGATAAAAGATTTGTTAAGCAGTTTAGCAGCACATCTGATGCCCCACGCCCTCTATAGACCAAGGGAAAGCTGCAGATTACCAGCACGAAGAGCAGGGAGCGGCACAGGAGGCAGCAATGCTTCACTGTTCTCCACCCAGTTACAGAGGGCAAAGGTTGTGCCTCACAATGTAAGACAGACAGGGAAGTTAGTCACCACCGTCAGCATACAGAGGTGAGGAATAGCACTGACTCATCCGTGCTTTGGCAACCCTGGCACAGCTTATTGGTCAGCAGGCAGTTAGAAAGGATGCCACACATTTCCAGTAAAATTATTGGTGACACATCCTAGAAGTATTTAGGCAATTATTAATCATAACACCTGTTAAGTTTTTCCCCCCTGTGCTACTCCCAAATAGCAGCATAGCAACAACTGCTAAGTAAGAGGATTTATGTCCAGAAACAAGTCAGATGGCAACTCTGAATGATGCTACCCAGAAACAAAGCCAAGCAGAGGCTTGTGTCCTCTGGTGGCGAGCAAGCACACAGCTCCTTGTGTTTGTGCCTTTTACAGGCTGGTTCATACATGCTCAGCCCGTTGAGACCTTCCAGGCCACACATGTTCAGTTTGTCATTCTAGGACCTTCCAGAACAGGGGAATGGGGAGCTACTCCTGTGCTCTCCCCTCCCCTCACTGTAAGTTAGCCCTAGAAAGGTGCTAACTGGCCTTCACCAGGTAACCACAACACCTCAGGCTCTCACTGATGCGCCTGCAGGTGATCGATTGCAACATCTCCTTACCTTGTTGAGTGAGATGTTAACTCGCTCAGTCTCTTGCACAAGGCACCTTGAGAACTGATTATCGCTGTACCACAAGTTTCACATTACAAATACATCACATTAGTTTCACACCCCACATTACAAGCCACAGATCTCTGCACCGGAGCAGTACTTGTTGTGTTTAAAGACTCAAGCAATGAAAAACATCCCTTTTCAAATACAATCTCTCTCCTTCGGTTTCCCTTCCCTACTCTGAGGCAATCCTGTGCATGCATCCTGACTGATGTTTAACCCCACACCGGTGATACTCTACCAGGCCACATGCTGTCAAATAGATCAGGAAGGAGTCACCAAGTAGTCTGAACACCTCCTCCCCTCCCAGATCTTAAATAGCTTTCAGCTCGATCAGCTCTGGCCCAGCTGCCCAGAAAGCTTCACAAGCGTTAGCTGAAATGATGACGTACACAATATATCCTCTGTCGCTGACGGTAAACACAGAGCTTGGCTGACACTGTTGATGAAACATGACCTGCTCCCCATTTCAGTCTTCCCCTCCAACTTCTCATCTTGCCACCACCTCACCTGCCATCCACAGCACGAGGCTCCTGCACTGCAACCAACGCCCCCTGTGGAACTGAGATGGGAACATTCACAGCTCTTTTTCAAGCTGTTTGCTCATAGGCTGAGGCAACCCAGTTGACACATGGCATGTTGGTTTTCTCGCCATCACATGTTTTCTGATTTTTTTGTTCACAGCTTTCCTTGCCATGATCTTTCAGAAATAAAACCAGATATGTTAAGGCTACTGAATAATGAACGCCATGATCAATACACACACGTTTGTGGAGATTAGCACACCAGCACTGAATCTTGACAGTTTTTTCAGTTTGTCATAACTGTAATTATATCAAGTTTCCCATACGTAACTGCTTCCCCCCCAGCAAAATGCTACTCATCAAGTTTAAACACTAGACAGTTTAAACAAAGTCATTGTGATCCAAATTTCCAGTGCAATCCTATGGCCCTCCTCAAAATTGTTTAACTGTTCCATTAGCTCAAGATTTTCTATTAATAGAAGAAAATACTTTCCACGTTATGCTGACAAGAAAAAAAAATATTTCCTTTTAGTGTTGAGTTAGTCATGGAAGACAACACTTAAGTATTATGCACTTCAATGCTTCCTTTNTTTTTCTTCCAGATTCATGAACAGAACATGCATTTCCTTAGAACTATCTGTTCCTCTGGCTGTCACGGCATCTCCCCACAACACTGGATAGCACTTAAATAAGATTTCTAGTGGATGGTAACAGTGGGGCCAGCAGGAGGAAGTAATGCAAGCATCACTGAAATGCTTTCTGAAACCTTTTACTGGTTTGCTATCCCCATCTGAGGCATCTTACAGTGCAAGGAGGAGGTGCTGAGAATACTATTAACGTATTTTTATTGCCTCTCACAGAGCTATTATTTCTTAAGTAATTAGACACCTCCAGAATAATACAAGCCTCTCCCCACTATTCCCTGCTAAACTGCAGCCTCTGAGAAGAAGCATTTTCTATCTAACATTTCACAAGGCAGCATTGAACATTACTACAGTAACAAAAATCTGTGTCTAGCTACTCATGAGGCTTGTATTCCATACTTTGGTTTATTGTATAAGTAGAGAGAGTGAGAAGCTTACTGCTTAAAGCAGTTAGAAACAATTAAAAAAAAAACAAGTCAGTGATGCTTACACTTGAATTCCCATTTACTAAATCCACAAGATTAAAATCAGCCCTGCAAGAAAACAGCTGAGTACCAGTCTTCTACATTGCCCCTGGGAAAGCCATCATTGGATTCTCCTATTTAGGTCATCAGGCAATTCCTTTGTAATATCTATATCACTCATGGACAAAGACCATGCCCAGAAAGCTAGAAATAAAACTATTAATAACTTAATCATCAGGTCGTATTGATCTTATCCAACCAGTAGGTAAAGTGTGGGGTAACAGAGGCAAAAGTTAATCTACACAGAATCCTGCACCTCAGGTAGCCACTTTTACCTCATTAACAACCTGTTACACCCAAAGGAATCTTTTCATAATCACTGAACTTTTTACCAAGGAAAGTAAATGAGCAAGTACACTAAACAGATACGGATGTGAGATGTAAATACAAGTTGGCCAAAACGTGTGCTAAGTGGCGCTTGCATTGGTTGTACTGGGGGTAGCGAGGCCCTACAGAGGGATCTGGACAGGCTGGATAGCTGGGCTGAAGCCAATGGGATGAGGTTTAATAAGACCAAATGTCGGGTCCTACACTTTGGCCACAGCAACCCCAAGCAACGCTACAGGCTTGGGGTGGAGTGGCTGGAAGACTGTGTAGAGGAAATGGACCTGGGGGTGTTGGTTGACACTCGGCTGAACATGAGCCAGCAGTGTGCCTGGGTGGCCAAGAAGGCCAATGGCATCCTGGCTTGTATCAGAAGTAGTGTGACCAGCAGGAGCAGGGAAGTAATTGTCCCCCTGTACTCAGCTCTGGTGAGGCCACACCTTGAGTACTGTGTCCAGTTCTGGGCCCCTCACTGCAAGAAAGACATTGAGGCCCTGGAGCGTGTTCAAAGAAGGGCAACAAAGCTGGTGAGGGGTCTGGAGCACAGGCCTTATGAGGAGCGACTGAGGGAGCTGGGATTGTTCAGTCTGGAGAAGAGGAGGCTCAGGGGAGACCTTATTGCTCTCTATAACTACCTGAAGGGAGGTTGTAGTGAGCTGGGGGTCGGCCTCTTCTCTCGTGTAACTGGTGATAGGACTAGAGGGAATGGTTTCAAGCTGTGCCAGGGAAGATTCAGGCTGGATATTAGGAAATACTACTTCTCTGAAAGAGTGGTCAGGCACTGGAATGGGCTGCCCAGGGAGGTGGTGGAGTCACCGACCCTGGAGGTGTTCAAGGAACGTTTGGATGTTGTGATGAGGGACATGGTTTAGCGAGAACCATTGGTGATAGGTGGATGGTTGGACTAGATGATCTTATAGGTCCTTTCCAACCTTAGTGATTCTGTGATTCTGTGACATACAACTGCATGCTGTTCATTTTCCTTTTTGTTGTTGTTTAAAGACTCGGCCAGTAACACAACTATCACTAAGCTGCAAGTCAAAATATTATTTCTATAGTAGAAAACAAGCTGGAACTCAAATCTACTTCTGATATTCATCTTACTGACCGTGATAAATACTGCCATCTCCAGCCAAAGAAAAATAGCAAGGTGAAGGGGGGAGAAAGATCCTGGAACCCATCAAACAAAATGTTTGTGAAGAGAGACTTTGAAATATAGTTGCAAATAAATTTTTCAAAGTCCAATCATAAATTTTCATGTGAAGTTGTAGAGCTCTATAACTTCTGTCTAAATATTAAGCAAAGTGATTCAAAAAAGCATTTTAAAGCATTCTACTCCATGCCATGACAGACACAGCAACTACAACGTGACAATCATTAGCTGTAAACAGCTCTCCCACCCCCCCTAAAAAGCCACCCACACTACAGCAGGCAGGGCTGCAGCTGACAAAACTGTAGGTCATATCCAGACTCACAGACTCATCAAGACAAGCAATGTTGTGCAGACATGCTAAGTAACCATGACATATAGGAAATTAGTGCTGAATCTCACCTGCATAATTACCCACAAGAGGAACAGTTAAGTGTTCAAACTGATGTAACTGAATCACTTAAGAGAAAGCAGAACTTGAGCAAGAATAGTGCACAGGAAAAGACAGCTATTATTCCTGTCTACCAACTGATGCCTTCTCAGGAAGGAAGAAACATCTGAATATATATTGGAATTTCTGCTGTGCTCCTGCATGAGTCTTCAACAAAATTCTCAGTTATGGCAAAAGATTCCCATTCATTAGTAAGGACAGTTCAAGTACTAGCTTGGGACCGACCTTATAACCTTAGGACAAAACAACATAATAAAAGAGAATTACTGTCTAGAGAAGAGCCTGAAGGCTAGATGCTGTAGCGGCTTATATTTCAGAACATCTTGTCAACATAGTGCTAGATCAATCCAGACCCCTTGTATTGGTCTGTGCCTTACCAGGTAGGAGCCTTTACAAGGGCTTGTAGAACCAAGCCTCTACTGAAATCAGTTGCTCCAGCAAGTGCTGTTGAGCGATTATTTTTCAGCCAGAGCCATCACACATGCTTCTGCTCTTCATTACTCTCCTCACAGAGGATAACAGCTTGCCCAAAGTCAGACCAGTGCACCCAGGCATCAAGGATGCCAATGCAACCTTCAGCATTCACACCTATTCTACAGAGATAGCAAAGGGCACGAAGGGAGCTTCCTACAGACTTGATCTAAAACGCGGGCCAAGCCAACTTTAACTGACGGTCACTATTAGAAGTTGTTGCTAGATTTTCAGTTTCATCTTTAGTGCTCCAGTTACGTAGCTGTAACACAACCTGGCAAGGATAATATCAGATACCTGAATACCAGCCGCAGCGCATGACGGACAAAATATCTTCACGCTAGCAATTACGGTATTGCAAAGGAAACAAAAGCTCTAACACAAATTAGGAAGAGACCCATGCATATTCAACTGCCACCCTAATATCTCATAGCTGTTTTAACACATTAGCAACAGCTGGGGCAGCCTAAGACGACAGTCTAAAGCTTTCTACACTAATCACAGCTCACGTGATCTCTTAAAGTTGTTTTTAATCAAGACACGATACAAGCACGAGATTCTTCAGGACTTGTCATACAAGCTGTCATCCACAGGGGCATCTTTTATTTAACTGGAAGCAGAAATCATGCTGCGATACTAATAAATTCCACCCTAGATTATGCTGCTCCCTCAAAGCAGCAGTAATAACTAAAGCGAGCTCCTCCAGGAAGCCTGGGCCATGCAACTTGAACTCATGCCACGGGTCAACATTAATTTTGAACTACATTAAATGCATTTCTCTCTATTTCCATATAAAGACAGTTGATCACAAATTACTCATGAGTAAGACTGTGGGATTTGCTTTTATTTTTTTTTAATTAATGGAATTAAATTTACTCAAAGGCCCAGAGTTAACCAATTTTTATTTCTTCCTAGAGTTTTGACTTTTAAGTCAGAAAACTTTTTCTGTTGGATGCCTTTAAAAACAACCGGAAGCTCTTTTAATAGCATGCACACATTAAAAAAGTTTAAAGAAGCCATCTGAAAAACATCTTCATATCACAAGGAATGCAAAATGCTGCACAATATACAAACTAAGTTAGACTTACGTAGTTTAAGTCCTCCAGAAATCAGCATCTATGTTCTACAGCAGACGGACTATCCCTTCTTAAAACTTCCCAGATGACTTCCCACCTTCCAGTATCCCATTCAAGACAAAGAACACTCAAGACACAGTCAATGTTAGTATTCAAGCAAACACTGGGAAATGAGGCAAGCCTGAAAAATCACATCCAGCCTCTGAGAAAAACTGATTTCCTTTCCTTTGGAATAATGCACATTGTGAGCAGCCTTAGTTTTTAAAGTAGACTTACATATGCTGGTCATAAGCATAGCAGTGTCTCATCTTTAGAATAGAAGACAGCTTCCAAAACAACTAGCATTTAATTCTACATTCCTACTATGGTTATACTAAAGCACATGTTCAAGAAAGTGGTACCATCTTCAACACTGAAATAGTTCAATCCAAACTGAGTAACTAACTGCCCTACTCTGAAACATAACTATTCAGAGAAAGCTCTGTGTCTCAATGCTTTCCCATGTCTGTCAGTAAGATTCATGAAACTGGTTCAGATAGAAGCAAGAGCTATTCACTTGTTTCTCTATGAGGCAGAAGCACAAGCACCACGATCACACAAACTGACCCCATATTCCGCAAGGAATCAAACAAGGCAGTCACCCCAAGGGCTCAGGGTCATTATTCACTACACAATTTGAGCATGTTCAGACACCAGAATAGCAAATATTTTATGCACGTATTTTGAGATGCCCTCCAGCAAGAACTCCAGTTTTCACCAAGCTTCAACATTTGAGCTTCTAATTGAAAACACTGCAGAATATTGCTACAGATAGATAAATAGACTTTCTGTACGTTTTGTTTTTAGCAACAAGTGACCAAACTATAAACTACCTAATGGCAGTCCAACATTTGCTGAGTAATGCCATTTTAATGGGTTGTATTACGCATTTTCATAATGATGTTAAAGATTAATCAAGTTGTAGTTATTTGAACAAATTATGTGAACCCTAATTACAGCATTTCTCTTGCAAATGTCCTAATATTTACAAATACAGGCCTCCATAACCAACAACTTGCTTTGCATTTTGCCCCATTTAAATAAATTGCATTGTTTTAAACACGTTAGGAAGGCTTGCAGTGCTAAACACTGATTACATTACAGAAGAGTACAGAGAGAGAATAAGAAATGCATGCATGCTTCAAAAAGCTGTGGCTAAGGAAAAAAAATGTTTTAGACCTTGTCCTTAATGCAACAAGACAGAACAGAGCACGTCCTTCCTCCACTACATGCCCTCACCTCCCAGCTCCCAGAATCTCCTGCCCGTGTCCCAGCTTAACTTCATTTGACTAGTCAGTGCTGTATGGCTGGAAGAGAATTAAAGAGTCCAGAATCAAAGATGCTTAAGACAAAGTTTAAAATAAACTAAGCCCCATTAAAAGAATAAAAAAAAAAAAAATAATAATAATAATCAGAAGAGTTGTAGAAGCATTTATCCTGCAGAGTGAAACCAAGTCAGACAGCTACTTATCTTGCTCTGATTGTGCAGTGACTAGAATGCAGCGTACACTGCAATGCAAAAAGGTGACTACTCATAAACGGCTGGTTTACAAGGGTGGATAGTGATAGGACAAGGGGGAATGGTTTTAAACTAAGACACGGGGCATTTAGGTTAGATATTAGGAGGAAGTTTTTCACTCAGAGGGTGGTGACACACTGGAACAGGTTGCCCAAGGAGGCTGTGGATGCCCCATCCCTGGAGGCATTCAAGGCGAGGCTGGATGTGGCTCTGGGCAGCCTGGTCTGGTGGTTGGTGACCCTGCACATAGCAGGGGGGTTGAAACTAGATGATCATTGTGGTCCTTTTCAACCCAGGCCATTCTATGATATGATTCTATGATCTGTTGAATAACTATTTTTTTTTTTTTTTTTTAAAGCAGCCCTATATACCAATGAAAATTACACTTCTCATTCTAGCAATATTTAGACTGTCAATAGAGATGAAAACTTCTTTAATCTAACTAGTTCAGCTTTAGCGTTTGACATGCATTGTGCCTTGTCCTGTGGCTGGTTAGCCAAGGTGCATCTCATTTGTCTTTCTAACTTTTAGAAGTCAATGCAGGTTACTTGGGCTTCTACTGTAGATGTTATTTTATCTTACTTTACACTGACCAGTTCCACACCAAAGAAATATGACTAGTCATCATTATTATGTCTACTTGCACGTATAAGGATTAGCCATGTTTTAGGAACTGCATAGATGAAGCTAACAACCATGGTTACCACTGAAAAAGCTGTCCTCAGCTGAGGGTGCATTTCATTCAGTATCACAGCATGCGTAGCATTCAACTATTTGGTAAATACTGCTTAGATGATGAATTTTAGAAGAAACGTCTGCAAACACAGGATACAGCCACTGTAGGGTACAGAAGCGCACATCAGTAAGCTCTCTTCCTGTCCATGCCTAGACTTGCTATTAGAGCACATTAGAAGAACCAATGTTGTTAATGCTCCTTGCTTCATAGCCAAACGGGGTGGCACAGCCCTTCCTCTCAAGACTGAAGTTCATCATGGGATTTAACATTTCTGGAAAAACAGAAACACTGAAGAGCTGTTTTCATGATCGCTTTTAGTATTAAAATGGGATTCAAACTATTTCAGATGGCGTTCATTCTCACAGGACAGAAAGAAAGAACTTCACTTCGGAGGACCAGCTTGAGTTGCTGGCGTATCTTCCCCATTGTGCAGAGTCCTGAAACAAAGTAATTCCATGAAAATACAGCAGACTGAACATCTGCACTTCTTCAGTAAGTAGATGAGCAAGTGTAACCTTGGTACTCATCAAATAAAGCCAAGTCTTGCACTCACAATAAGTCTCTACGAGACCAAGGTGGTATGCCAGAAGATGGGAATTAACTCTTGTCAAGTAACATACCCAAAACAGTGTACAAACTCAGTGAAAACCAGAAAAGACAAGCTTTTCCTGTGAGAATAGCACTGTTAAAGAAGGTTTAACTCAAAGATAGCATCCTTATAGATTAGTGCAGTGTTATGAAAATAAGAAAACAAACAGGCAGGAATTTTGCCAAGGTCCTAATGCACAGGAACTAAAAGTAATGTAAACTTTTCAGCTACATGTGGCACTTCAAGATATTCATAGCTTCTATACACACATGAAGTAGATTGGTTATTGGAGGTACAAACTACTCTAAAGTACGTCTACTGTTGTTGATTTCTCTCAACACTGAACTAAATAAAAAAAAAGGACCCTTCCAAAAAATCATAGAATTGCTCAGGTTGGAAAATACCTTAAAGACCATCAAGTCCAACCACAACCTAACCATACTACCCTAACTCCAACAACCCTCCACTAAATCGTGTCCCTGAGCACCACATCCAAACAGTTCTTAAACACATCCAGGGATGGTGACTCAACCACCTCCCTGGGGAGCCTATTCCAGTGCTTAACCACCCTTTCCGTAAAGAAGTTTTCCCTGATATCCAACCTAAACTTACCCTGGCGCAACTTGAGGCCATTTCCCCTCATCCTGTCACCTGTCACCAGTGAGAAGAGACCAACCCCGCTCTTGCTGTAAGCACCTTTCAGATATTGGAAGAGAGCAATAAGGTCTCCCCTCAGCCTCCTTTTCCCCAGACTAAACAGCCCCAGTTCCTTCAGTCACTAAATTTTCAGTTTAAAGGCTTATTTTTATGCTGAAATTACAATACACAAATTTAAACCGGAATAACTGGCAAAGGATCAGATGACAGAATCCTACAATACTACATTAAGCATGTTCTCAGCAGTGCTAAGACAGTAACACAGCATTCCAGCTTTTTAAATGTCCTTTTGAGACAGCGGCTGCAACGGGAACAGTTTGCTTCAATACAGCCTGTGTTCAGCCTCAAACTGAGACATGGGCAGTGGTACTTGGCACCCTTATAAAGCATCTATAAACAGCAAGCGCCGTTTCCCATTTACAAGGTTGATGTGGGGGAAGGACAAGAATCAGATGAGCAGTAATTACTGTAGAAATTTATTAGAAATATCAACCAGGCATACAATGGATCACATCCTCCATATGGAAGGCAGTTAAAAACTAAGGCGTGCCTGCTGTTTTCTCTTCACCAAGTTTTGTTCCTTAAAACAAGGAGAATCTGAACAACTGCTCCACTAGCCACCCACCCAGCACGTGAGCATACACGAGCAGGAACCTGGGTGTGTGCGCAAGTAAATATTTTGCCGCTGTTATGTACATTTCACATAACTAATTGTGAGAAGTTAGTCAGCTCTCCTCACACAACAGTTTAAGGTCTTAAGAGGCTTAGCACGGTAAGAGCAAATGCTAAAAATACAAACTCAAACAAACCTAACTTATTGAACCAGAATATAAACAGTAAAAGCAGATGACTTCTTAATAAAGGACTTCTATGGATGCAGGTGCTCAATTAAAGAGATACTGGGGAGGTAACATGCCAAGACACTTGTAATTGTACTTCAGTAACATTGCCTTTTGCCAAAGGCTTCAAGCTAAACCTGAAAAGTTCTGGGTTCTAAACAGGTCTCTGCCAGAGATTTGTTGGAGGCTGGACAGTCCTGTGCTCTGTTAAGGCTACAAAAGACTACAAATTCAACTCTACACATTCCATTTACAAATTCTGGATTTATTACTGCTAAATCAAAATTAATTTTGAATGAATCCATTTTTAATTTCAGCCATTCTTAGACAAATGTCTGTAAATGCTCTGTAGGAGCTCAGTTTGAATCTGTTATGCTGATGCAACTTCCCAAAGCATTCAGCGCTGCACCCAAGAGGCTCAGCACCTTTTCTCAAGGAGGAACAGGCTTACAACACTAGTCTGCCTTGCACTGGTAACCATAGACATGAAAACACTGCACTGCTTAGCGTGAAGCTCACTGCGTTGCCTAGGATCACTGTAATAGCGTTAGCCTTCAGGAAATCCCAGTATACAGAGAGAAAAGGAGACAGAAAGGCTATGGGAGGGAGCAGCTAAAGGTTAACTCTAAAAGCAAGTGCTATTTAGACACTGGTTGGTGTGCCAGCAAAACTCACCCTCTGGAAGTATCACAGCTCCGCTGATAGCAGCAAGTGAGTTTCTGTTCGCTAAGTCTATAAAGAATTAGTGGGATTCCTTGAAACAGACATTATGGCAAACTAACCTGCATAAACTGAATGAAAGCAAGAGATCTGCTTTTTGCTCAGATGCCTGCGAATGAACAGGATGCTCTTCTCTGCATTTATACACGTGGGAAACAGTATTTTATCTAGACAATCATACAGTTAAGTACTGAGTACATTTTTTACTGTAACAGGCATCTAAATTTCATGAATTCAATTGAGTTTTCCTCTGAATAGCCACGCTCAAGAATTTCCTCCTTTTAGATTTAGACCCAGTGTTTTATTAAGAACCGTTGTATTTTCAATGATTAACTCAACAGTTCTGAACCTCTGACAAATTAATTTCCTTATTCATAGAGCAGATTAAAAGTAAACATTTTTATGCCAGACTGCAAACCAGAGGACCTACAATTGACATCACATATTTTGGAAGGGTCAAAGCACAGTAAGACAGGAAGCTTACCTCAGGTACCATAAGCACGGCCTCAAGGCACAGCAATTCCCTTTTGTTAAAGGTACAGCATATGTTACCTAGAGGGCAGTGAGTTTTCCTGAACCTGATTTGGTTTTAGAAAGGGGTTTTGTCCTGTCAGAACTCAATAACTACATAGTAGACTTCCAAAACCACTTGTATTCATCAGAAGTACTTTACTCTGTATTACATATCCTCACACAACAGCTATTTGGGGGAAAGAGAAGCAGTGAAGCAAACACCCTGGCACAGGAGTCACCTGAGTTATTAAGGTTTCAGAGCCTTACTGAAAAGTAGGGTTTAATACATTTAAGGAATGTCTTTTGAACAGGTGCAGATTACACAAAACAGAGCTATCTGTATTAGATAAACCTTTCCCATTGGTAGGCCTTGAGATCTTCAGCATCTGCTAGGACAGCAAGTGCCTTGGTGCCTGACATGCTTGGTGTCCCACAGCATCTTCTGGGACAGTGGTGTCCATGGTACAAACCATCCATCCTCCCAGCAGACAGATTTCTGGGGACAGTGGATCTAGTGTTGCATTAATCTTCCCAGCATCTGTTGAGACTACTGCAATACCATACCCATACTAAATAAAACCTAACAGCATCTGTATTGTCCACTCCCCACAGATAGTATCAAAGACCATTGTAGGTCAATAGCCCATCAAAATTAGAAAACAAATCCAAATTGTTACAAATAGCTACATCTTCAAAGTTGTTTTCTGCATGAAATATTTCTTTTAAAGCCTTCTGTTTGCAAGGATGAGGAGATGTTTAAGAAGAACTACTTTTTTTTAAAAGTCCATCACTTGTTTCAGTTTTATTTTTAACTAATCCTTCAAAATAAAAATCAGTACAATGTCAGCTTTTATACATTTATTAGGTATACTAACACCAAGAAGGTAAAATACTTAAGTGAGATCTGTCATTCAGTTCTCCTAGAGACAGGAAGAGGAGTTTTGTGGGTTTTTTCTTTACATTGATACGGAAGTAGGAAGCCTTTTATAACACTACATACATGACTCTATACTTCTGATGTCTACTTAGAAGAGCAAGGTTTAAATTCATATGGAAAGTAGCTCATGAAAACAGGATTGTTTGAGCCAGACCACAACTTTCATATCTCACACCGCTAATCACAAGGTGCTTTTGTGATCCAGGAAATAGATGCCCATCAACATGCCAGCCATAGCTCATTATTTAAAATACAGAGGTACATTAAGTTACTCTGGATTCAGATTACCAGCCTGAGAGTAAAAGGAAAAAAACAAAATCAATTTTTGCCCACCTCAAATTCTCATTTTTCCATTGATTTCTGTTTGAGTTCACTTCAAGGACAGTCCAATCTCATTAGGGACCTTTATCTACAAACTACTGTCATCACCTTACAATTTTACTCAACTTGCTTCCCCCCTCTACTTTGACTTTCCCCGAATACCTTCTGTAACTGCATGTTATACACACTATTCTTGAGCAACGTTTTTCAGAAGGACTGAGACAAGCGCGTTCTTTGAAATCACATTTTGATTACACCTTTCCCTACTGAAAATCAGCATAAGTCCTATGCCAAAAGAAAAAAAGATGGAAGTAATTGCATTGATCTCTCCAGTAAAGCAAGTCCTCAATCAGCTAAGTTAAAGCTTTGTTTAAAAAGTAACTAAAAAACACCTACTCCAATAATAGACATAGACAAACTGCATTAAAAACAAACACTAATTCCGGCTTTCTGCAAACTAATTAATAAATTCACCTTAGAGTAAAGCTCGGCAACACTCCCATAAGCCCTCCGCTCTCAGAAAAGCGGCATAAATCGAAACGTGTATGATAATCGGACATTCACCTGTGTAATTAACAGCTGTTAGCTCATACAAAGCTTAGTAGCTCAAGGAGAGAGATCTACATTGAAAAGGCGTCCTTTAAAAAAGAAAAAGCAAACAAACAGAGACAGTTTAAACAGAACAACAGCTAGACCGAACTGTATTCTAGGATTTGTTTACTTAAGCCTGGCCAGGAGATGAACTACTTTTCACACAGATTTTGAGCCAAGCCGAAGCCACGCAACGCTGGTGGAAAAGTACCCTGTCACCCAGGCAAGAAGTAAAGTTCAACTGCATTTCACGAAGTTGAAGCCTGGCTTCGATAGAGCCAGCATCGGCCAGCCTACAGCCGCGCACCTTTACACCGTTACGAACCGACACCGACCCTTGACCTCGCAGAGCTGGAATCAGGCATTCCCAAGCCCTCAGTCCTATGGGGCGGGCACACGCTGCCCACCTCAAGCACTCAGCTTCGGCTGTAAGCCGGGCGTGCTGCCTGAATACGTACCT
This sequence comes from Pavo muticus, assembly GCA_016647715.1. Taxonomy (NCBI): domain Eukaryota; kingdom Metazoa; phylum Chordata; class Aves; order Galliformes; family Phasianidae; genus Pavo; species Pavo muticus. The sequence continues at coordinate 1,868,320 of JACDJE010000107.1, read as the reverse complement.
CCACGAGAAACCCCGACGGCGGGTGCTCCCCCTGCTGCGAAGGGCCTCTTCAGCACAACAGACCGAGAGCGTCTCTCCGGTGAGCCGCACGCAGGCGGCAGAGCAGGATCAGGTCCGCGCGGAGCTCCCCGCTGCGGCACACCGCGCTCCTCCACCTGTGCCGCTCCCAACTCACCGGAGCGGCGCTGCGGGCACTTCCCCCTCCGGAGGCGGCTGCGAACCTCGGGGCTCTGCCGCCGGCCAGACACTCCCACAGCGGGCAGCGGCGGCGGGAAAGTTCACCGCCCCTTCGCCTTCTCTTTCGGCTTCTCCTCCCCGTCCGAGCGGCCCGGCGGCGAGGGCGTCAGGGAGGCGGCACTCGGCAGAGCGGCCCCGCCGCCGCCTCAGCGCCGCCGCGGTCGGAGGCGGCTTCGAGGCAGCGCGCAGCGGCCGTTGCCGCGGCCGTTACCGTCGGCCTCATGCTCGCCGTTCGCCCCTGACATCACTCGGGCTCCCGCACGCCCGCCCCCTCCCGCCCCATCGCCGAGCGGTGACTCACCGCGCCGCGGGCCGGAAAAACCGGCGCGGCCGCCGCCCGGCCCCCGCGCTAACGGTGGTGGTGGCGGCGGCGGCGCCGCCTCTGCGCGCGCGCGGTCCCCCCACTGCCACGCCGGGAGGGACGGGCGGGCCCAGCGGCAGCCGCAGGGAGCGCGGTGCCCCCCCGCTCCTCCGCCTCACGGTGCCGCTCCTCGGCAGCCGCCTCGGGGAGCGGCTCTGCCGGAACTTCGGCTCCTGGCACCCGACCCGCCGAAGGCCGAGTGACGCGGGATGCCCCAGCTTGGCCACGCTAGCGTTAAAAATAATAAAAAAAACAATCCACATCATTCTGTTGGGAGTCTTCCAGCGCGGCAGGCATGTGATCAGTGGGGGCGGGGGAAGTGGGCGGCTCGCCCACACCGAAACTGGCGTTGGCCGCGGTACACCTGCCCCGCGGCCACTGAGCTCCGGCAGGCAGCCGTCACCCGGCGGAGACGGCCTGCCCCGCGGCACGGCCGCACCTGGCAGCGCTCCGAGCTTCTTCCCAAAAAATCCTCGGAGAAGGAGTGGGCTGCTTTATTCCAGCCGGGCAGGGGAACACCAGTTGGACCCAACAGCAGGCAGAGTGCTGGGATACATAGGACAGTGGGATTTTAGGCATTCCCTTCTACAGGCCTAACGTGAGTGGCATGTTATGAGATAAAGCAACATAAGCAGACGGCTGCTGTTCCATTGCTAGACAGACATGCATACACCTGTGGCAGCAAACCAAAGAATGCTGTCCTGTATGTCACAGTGATCTTCCTTACCACCTGCTCTGCCACCCAATTCCCTATTGCCCACTTCCTGGGCAATGCATCCTTTACCCAGACCTAAAAGAACACCAGAGGCTGCACTGGGAGCAGGGGGCTGCTCCCAAACCCTTACAAAGACATGTGCCCAAGCTTAACTACATACTTAGTTTCTTGCATCTTTGCAGAGGCGGGTTTTAACTGCAGATGCTTTACAACAGCTGACAGATGGAGTAGCAGAGTACAAGCTACAGTCATGGGAGTAAGTTATATGCATTTTGTTTTCCTACAGGCAAAGGCATCAAGAAATTCTAGACAGAGGGTTTTTCCTGCCCTCCTCCTACCCTGATCTTTCCTTATTAAATTCCAAAACACCCTTTAAAAAAAGGTCAGAAGGAAAAAAGGGAAAGGCTACTGGCCATCATTCAGAATAATTTAGATATACATGAAATGCTGTCCTTGCCTTAGTTTAGAACATTATTCTTTGAAGCATCGCACATGAGAGTGGGAAAGGGAACACAACTAACCCTGTGAAAGGCACCCAGCCCATCCCTGGGGGTGAGCAGCTGAGTGCTGCACAGCTCAGCCATGAGGGGTGCACCCACAAAGAGCAGCCTGGCATCAGCACCTACTGCATCGCAGGAGTCTTACTCTCAAGGCCTGCTGCTATGCAAGGGGCGTGTTTGTGAAGTCACAGAACTCAGCGGAGGAGTTAGCAGCACACCTCTTGATCATTATTTGATAGTAACGAGATTACCTTCAAAAAAGTTATTTTCAGAATGGAAATAAGGAGGAAGAGAACTTCAGTCTTTCAGAACGATGGAACAGTTTTATGAGGGAAACTGCACTCAAAAGTTCCACGAGGAGATCAAGATACAGATCATATCCCCTCCTGCCCCAACCCAAGTACAAGATGGAGAGAGGGGGAGAGAAGAGTTTTCAGAAGAAAAATCACTGTTCTATTTCATTTGGAACAAATCCAGCATCTTTTTCATTACTGTTCATTTATTTATTTATTTTTTATCCTTCTCATGAGATCAGCAGGGATATTATTGGAAACAGTAATTCTATAAACGAGCACAGCCAGCTTGTGCATTAAAGTTCTATTTCTAAAGAGACACCCAGGCAGTTTTCAAAGGCAGCTACCACCAGAGCCCTGCTTAGGACCGTGGGATGGAGCTGGGCCTGCAAGGCAGAGTTCAAGGGGCAGGGCAGGAGTAAGAGCCGTATAGGAATTTCTGGTTCAAGCTAACCTTGCAGTTTATAGAAAGAGTAAACACCAGTACAAAAAGAGAAAGCCTACTTACATACCTAAGCTACAGCAGACATCTATGCACAAGACAGACATGCTAAAGAGATACATAGTTCTTCCCTTTCTAAGTTGTTCCAAAACTAGTGAGTTGTATGAACATACGCCTATTCTAAGTTCACGTGTATTTGTATCCTTCATTACAGCTGCGTTAAGAGCAGACTGAAACATAAAGCTGTCCCACACGGATGTCCCATAATCCCCCCCCACAGAGTCCCTCATAGCTCATGTTCGTTTTTCTTCTAGTAGCCTATAAGCAAGGGTAATCCTGCAGACTGCTTCTACACAGGCCTAACGCTACATTCCAGACCCTGATTCTCACAGCAGCCTCCTATCTAGGGAGGTGGGAGTTAAGACTCCTGCCCTGAAACAGATGAATCAACTCCATAGTTATTATTCCCAATCATTTATGAAATAACAAAATACACTAAAGCCAAACACTCATAAGATATCAACTCACAAAGAGGTTCTTCAACAGCATACGCTCAGAGTACTGAGCAACACTTCACAAAGTAAGTTTTCAAGTTTTGAGATGTGCCACTTTTCAGAGAGGAGATGAGTTCTCAGTCTCCAGGGAGTTTGTTTAATCAATTCGCTATTTCATCCTTATTACCAAGGGCTTTAGAGCACACACAGAGGAAAAATGCCACCACCACCACCATCAAAACATACCTTGCCTTAGAGGTTCACCGCTAACAATATCACTATCAGGGGCAACCAAACAAGCAGATAAGCCACAAGGACTGTAAGAGAAATTTTCCCACCACTACTTCCCAAGAACGGCAGCTCTGAAGTACACAACCCTACCCTGCTATCACAGCCTGGGCCCTAGGAAGCAACCGACAGCCACACATTTAGCTGCTCTGGTAGCAAGCCTCCCCCAACAAGCCGGTAGAAGCCGAACCCAAATGAAAGAACACTATTACCCACTGCAAAACAGCCGGTTATTAAGGTAAATACCACTAAGCACACAAACTTTGAGAACTCCGATTAACTTCAGCGCAACTGAGCAAAGCCAGCTAAATTTGCCCTAAAGCCTCAGGAAAGCCCCCCCAAAGCAAACAACACACTCTGAGCTCACCTGCGGCCTCATGCTGCAGCCCGACCGCCCCGCCGCCCGGCCCGGCTTTCAAAGGAGGCGGCAGGCGCCCGCCGAGCCGGCAGCGGGGCGGGGTGGGCCGGGGGGA